>OMNV01026243.1:0-18252 GCA_900303265.1 Brotula barbata | reverse complement strand
AAGAGAGGGAGAGAAAGAAAGAAAGAGAGAGAGAAAGAAAGAAAGGAAAGAAAGACAGAAAGAAAGTAGAATAGAAGGAAGGAAGGAGGGGCCAAAAGAAAGAGAGAAAGAAAGAAAGAAATAAAGGAAAGAAAGACAGAAAGAAAGACAGAAAGAAAGTAGAATAGAAGGAAGGAAGGAAGGACCAAAAGAAAGAGAGAAAGACAGAAAGAAAGAAAGAAAGAAAGGAAAGAAAGACAGAAAGAAAGAAGAATAGAAGGAAGGAAGGAAGGACCAAAAGAAAGAAAGAAATGAAGGAAAGAAAGACAGAAAGAAAGAAGAATAGAAGGAAGGACAGAACGAAAGAGAGAAAGAAGGAAGGATGATAGGATGGAAGAAAGGATGGAAGGAAGGAATCGAAGGAAGGAAGGACCGAAAGAAAGAAAGAAAGAAAGAAAGAAAGAAGGTGTACCTTTAAGGTACACGGCAGGCTGAGTTAAACCCTGAAATGACCGGACCACATTCAGGAGGAAAGTGATCCTGACTTTGGTCCTGCTCACCTCCGGTCGACACGGCAACAGATCCAACCACCACCAGGTCCACGTTCACCTTGGCATCCAGACTCACAGGCAGGCTGAAGTCTCTCACACCCTGACACCAAAAACACAGAGAAAACATTTCATACAAGCTGCTGATTTCAAGACGCCGCCCCCTTCTTCTTCACACTTTGTCCTGAATGAGGTCTGAGTCTGGATTGGTCCTCGGAGCCCATTTTGGCACGTTTTGGAAAGAGGTCACAGGATGGGGATGTGACTAGATCTGTGTTGCTGTGGTCGCTCTACTATAATGAAACTGAATGATGACTCATCACTTCATCTTACAGATTAATCACTGTGTGTGTGTGTGTGTGTGTGTGTGTCTCGGTAACCAGGGAGACAGTGACGTTGACGTGCTCCCCGCCCCTCCACTCAGAGTGTACGATGATCTATTGTTCATCTTCTACAGGGGACAGATCTCATTTGTCAATAGTTAGCCAAACGTGTTCAGAGGCAGGAATCCAGGACAGAATCTGGGTGGGAAACCTGGGAAGTGGAGCAGATGCGTAGCTGTTCTCTGCTGGCTCCGGGCGGAGGTCTTATTTCATTGAAGAGACCAGAACGAAGGCGAGGAGTTGGGACCAATAATGTTTTCCTTGCCTGCAAAGATAAAAGCCAAACGTAACCACGTGGTATTCACAAAAATCCACCACATCCATTCACCTAAACGTGTTGACAAGTCGGAATGTTTACAACTTCAATGATGTTCCAAATGGGGTACACGAGGGGGGACCAGAGGAGCCTCAAGGGGGCACACACTAAATTTATTTAAAATATAATCACAATAAAGAACAGAGGCGCCGGAAACCAAGTACAAAGACAACATATCAACAGGGTGTCGAAGAAAGACAGACAAAATGAAAACGTGTGTGTGTGTGTGCGAAGAGGACACGTGTGTTTAAACATGTAGATGGTAGATGATTGTGAATGGAGTTATTTGATAAGAGTGATAGGGTGAGACAGGACGCCAAAGTCCTCTTACTTCAAAGGCCACAGGCAGCCCAGAATGGTCTCAGGTGGGTCGGACCACTAAACCTTCTGTCAGGAAACATACTAATCCAGTTTTAATCATCGGACCACATGATTCTGAGGCGTATTGAGCCTACAGAGAGCCTCGAGGACACTCGGAGTGAGTTCTGTGCTCTGAACCCCCGGTGGATACTTCAGGAACTGCAGTGCATTAGGAACAGGAACGTAGTCTGTGTCAGGCTGGACCGGACCTGAATGACTGGGACTTTGGTTGGTTTGGACTCAGACTGAAAACTGTAAGCAGCTGGAGTCCTTATTTAGGAAATACTTCACTACACTTCACTTTATTTCACTTCACTTCACTTCACTTCACCTTCACCTTCACCTTCACCTTCACCTTCACCTGCAGCAGATGCTGAGTGAAACACACACCGCAAGTAAAGTGAACGGGTGAAGACTCTACAATGAGACTATAAATGAGGAGAACATTTATGGGAAGAAGATGGTACAGAGTGGGTGAGTAAGTGGATGCGTGGGTGGATGAGTGAGTGGGTGGATGAGTGAGTGAATGAGGAGCAGTGCCCACACGGGGTCTGTTCCTGGTGATTTTCCCAGAATGCCTTGCTACCTGCAGCACTGCCAGCCGGGCCCCCTCCAGAGGTTTATCAGGATCCACCTTCACGTCAGCCGTGTGGGTGAACACCTGGAGCTGCGACAACCGGGCGCATGCTGTGTGGGCCCCCTGGTGGAGAGGAGAAATGGCGTGAGGAGGCGAGCGTGCTGCTGAGGCCGGTCCGGGTTTTACTGAACTCCTGCAGAGCATTCAGTCTGTGCTGCAGCCCGGCCCGTGAGGGACAGAGACATCAGACCTCATTTCAGACACCGTCCACGTAGAACACAAATCTAACCCAAATTTTCCGTACTGCTTTTGTTGTGAAAGTAATCTGATTACTCCTGACATTCAAATCAAGAAGAGGAAGAAGAAGAAGAAGAAGAAGAAGACAACGACGACTTTACTGATCCCTGCAGGGAAATTAACTCTCTCATCCAGTCTTCATATCCTCCCAGAAGGTCCCAGAGTACTCAGGAGATCTGTGGTTTCAATTTCAGCATCACAACAGCTGCAGTTGTTGTGATCAACAATAAATCTCAATCTTACCAGTTCACTGGATGGATAAACATTATTTAATGTTTTAAAATGTACTTCTTTGGCCTCAGGTCTTACAGGGTAAGTCGTATATTTGGTTCTGCATTTCTTGACATCTGATTCTGAGAATAGTTGGATGATGGAGTTTCCGTTTGGGCGTTCTGGGTATAGAATGCTGGTCAGGTGATCCATTACAGAGAAGATCGAAACGTCTTTCTTTCTATGTTTTGGACTAATTGTTGAACTATAACAGGGATCGCCCTTTTCACGTCAATCAACTATCAAACTGACTACGTGTGCATGCTGGTTATATTTCAAACAGAAATTCTCATAAGATAACAATTGCCCATGATCGTCAATAAATTGGCTCATAGACCAGATATTGTTTTCCCTTCAGTGCTCTAAGTAAAGAGATCTGCTGCTGCACAGCACGGATCTGTTGTTCCAGATGGGGGACTGATGTGGAGTGAAGTTTATGAAATGAGGTAGTTTGATTGGAAACTATTCAACCTGACAATCCACCTGAGCACCAACTCATTATCATTTATCTTAATAAACCTTTGGGGAGAATTTTAATTTTATTACAGCATTCAGACATTCAAAATCAACATTTTATCATCGCCTGTAAACCGCCATCTTTATATTCTTTAACTATTTCTGATTTTTTTTAATGTAACGGACCCGATTTTTCCATATTAAACTGAAATGTAATTGGTTGATGCTTTTAATGAGTTTATTTGTTTTGGGCATTGAGTACGGATAAATACATCCAGCTAAGGATTCCATTGTAGTAAGGTGAGTTCTTCCAAAAACTGTTCCATTCAGCTTGGATTTACATTCAGTAGTTTTGTCTTGAATCTTTAAGGTCTCCCTGTTTTTTGTATCTTTGGTTGTGTGTACCAAGATATTTCACAGGAGGTTTAATGGAAGTATTATAAGATTCAGTGAGTTGCAGTCATGGACGGCCATTAGTTCACATTTGTTGGTTAAGCTGTAAACCTGACGCTCAGTTCACTGGAGGACTTTGTGTATTTGATCTAAATTTGGTGGTATCATCAGCTGGTTGACTTCTGATTATCTGTTCTTCAAAAACATTCAGTTTGTCAATATCAGCGTTTTTAATAAGAATGAAGATGAATAAGAATGGGGAGATGTTACGACCTCGTTTAACCCCTCCGTTGATGTCGGAGCGTGGAGAGACACCATGGGGGAGAGCTACCGAGCTCGCCGTGCCTTCGTAAAATGACTTTATTATATGATAAGACTTTGGGCCCGAAGCCGTACAGACTTATCACTTTAAAGAGAAATTTGTGGTCTGACATATCAAAAGCCTTACAGGAGTCAAGGAATCAAATAAATGTTTTGTCTTCAATCAGGCGGCTGTATTCTAATGAGTCTTATGTTATGATGTGTGGATCTGTTACTTCTAAAGCCTGTTTGTGTTACATTAAGACATTTTAATCTGTTTGTATAAATGTAGCTAAGTCATTTAAAAGTGTGACTGGACGATAGTTCTCCAAGAGCTTCCTGTCTTTGCCTGGTTTTGGTATGAGTCTTATGATATCTTGCTTCATACTATTAGGGAGTGAAAAGACAGATGTGGTTCCTCTAAAGACATGAAAGAGAAAATATTTCTAAAAGTTCGCTGTCAGGCCGTCGGGGCCGGCGATTTGTCTAATTTAAGGCGTTCGACTGCTTTATCTAGTTCATCCATTGTGAAATCTTCCACACGTTCTGCTCTGAAGCTCCTGTCAATTTAGGGAATACATTCTTTCATTTTGTCAAATAGAGTGATCCTTTTGACACAACGGATTTGTTGAGTTTCTTTCTTGTCGTCTCTTTTCTAATCTGCAAAAATAATCCCAATTTTCCTCTCCTTCTTCAATCATCTGGATCTTGATCCGATACACGCCCCTCAAGCGTTCCTTTCATCAATCTGTCCAGTTTGGATTGCAAAGAAGAAAGTTCAATTTAGTCATTCTCTGTTAAATTTGGGTTGCTCATGATCCAATTGACCTCTTTTAAAACATATTCTTCCTCCCATCATTTGATATATTGAAGGTGTTTGCTGAAAGACATTGAATATTGACAGATGATGTACTTTATAAACTCCCGTTTCTGGGTGTGTGATGAGATAAGAGTCATCCTGTAAAGTTTCTTGAATAAAGTTTTTGATGCCATTTCAATACTCATCCTTTTTTAATAGACTGTCATTAAATGTCCAACATCCTTTAGTGTTAATGATAGAACGATAGGAGCAGGAGGTATTTCACCAAAACATATTTGATTAAGCATCAAGTCTTATTATTAGATTTAAATCATGAGAACTGTCTGTCCTTTGGATCTTTTTCTCCCCGTTGGTCATGGAGGCATGAATTGTTATAAAGTGAACAGGGTCCCTGTTTGGATGAGGGCTGGGGACTTTGCTGGGGTATCCGTTGATCCATTCGTCTGACAGAATGTTCCAGTCGCTGCCTAATAATATATTGCTTGTAGTTTATCTCCTTTTTAGTCCTAAAACTGTTTCCTTGTCCTCTGTAAGAAGTAAATATTTCCCCGGACTAGAAAGAAGTCATCGAAGTGGAACACACAGGAAATCCAACGAACAATATTAGGAGCATTTGTCGTTAAAATTTTTCCTCGACAGTTATGAAGTAGAATTGCTGCTCCCACAGATCGACGCGTGCCACGAGGAAGGAGAGTTTCATCCCCCCATCGAGCGGACCAGACGTTTTCATCACAGACAGAGTGGGTTTCTTGGAGGAACACACATTGTGGACTTTTGCTCTTGGAATAAAGGAATAAAGCTTCTCTTTATAAATCGTCTTTTAGACCTCCAACACTTACTGATATGAGTTTCATGTTATTTATTTAGTGACGTGCAAAAACCTTGTACCTTGTAATATTGTAAAAAAAAAGAAAAAAACTTCCTTTCTCTGAAAGTTAAACTGAAGTCAAGGCCCCAAAAAAGATTTTTCTTTCCAACATTTGGAGAAGAATCTGTTCCGTTTTCTCCGTCTTGCTCCTTGCTCCTCCTGACAGCCTTAAGTTCCAGCAGCGTTTGTTTCTTTCTACTTTAAGGACTTTTTCTTTTACGTCTGCATTTTCTTTTTTCAGGTCTGATCTGGTCTGGGTTTTTTTTGTCAGCGTCTCCACTTTGGACTTTGGGCTCTCTGTGATTTCTATCGAGTTCATCCAGGCAAACATCTCAGTTTTCTTTAAGTTGTTTCCCAAAACCTTCCAGCTTATCATCCAGACTAAGATATCCAGTTAAGATATCCACTCCGGGCTCCGTTTCAGCCTCCGTCTTCTTACTCGGTGGGGGTTTGGTGGACGTGGTGTCCAGGGTCTCCTTGTGCCCGCTCTGCTAGGTCTCCTTGTGCCCGCTCTGCTAGGTCTCCTTGTGCCCGCCCTGCTAGGTCTCTGCTAGGTCTCCTTGTGCCCACTCTGCTAGGTCTCCTTGTGCCCACTCTGCTAGGTCTCCTTGTGCCCACTCTGCTAGGTCTCCTTGTGCCCACTCTGCTAGGTCTCCTTGTGCCCGCTCTGCTAGGTCAAATAGAGTGATCCTTTTGAGAGAACGGATTTGTTGAGTTTCTTTCTTGTCGTCTCTTTTCTAATCTGCAAAAATAATCCCAATTTTCCTCTCCTTCTTCAATCATCTGGATCTTGATCCGATACACCCCCCTCAAGCGTTCCTTTCATCAATCTGTCCAGTTTGGATTGCAAAGAAGAAAGTTCAATTTAGTCATTCTCTGTTAAATTTGGGTTGCTCATGATCCAATTGACCTCTTTTTCAGCCTCCGTCTTCTTACTTGGTGGGGGTTTGGTGGACGTGGTGTCCAGGGTCTCCTTGTGCCCGCTCTGCTAGGTCTCCTTGTGCCCGCTCTGCTAGGTCTCCTTGTGCCCGCCCTGCTAGGTCTCTGCTAGGTCTCCTTGTGCCCGCTCTGCTAGGTCTCCTTGTGCCCGCTCTGCTAGGTCTCCTTGTGCCCGCTCTGCTAGGTCTCCTGCTAGGTCTCCTTGTGCCCGCTCTGCTAGGTCTCCTTGTGCCCACTCTGCTAGGTCTCCTTGTGCCCATCGATGCAGCAGTAGTTTTTGATGGAAAGCTGAGAAATGCTAACATGTTTCCCGCGTTAGCATTAGCCGACTCGAGCGGAGGAAAGTCCACTAGAAGACAAATGGACCTCACAACATGTCCCCTCACTTCATCTCCGCTGCCTCACACCTCTTGGACGTGACGGCGTCTTACTCATGTTAGCTTCCATCTTGTTCCCAGACCAGCGTCGTTCGTTCCGTTCGGCCCGTTCGGCCCGTTCGGTCCGTTCGTTCCGTTCGTCCGGTTCGTTCCGTTCGTTCCGTTCGGCCCGTTCGGTCCGTTCGTTCCGTTCGTCCGGTTCGTTCCGTTCGTTCCGTTCGGCCCGTTCGTTCCGTTCGTTCCGTTCGTTCGTTCCGTTCGGCCCGTTCGGCCGTCAGAGTGAATCGTTGGTAGCTGTCAGGTCGTGTTATCACCTCTAAATACTAGTTAAGACATTTTAAAATCCTTTTCATTTAAAGTCATTTTCTTCCTTGATTTAAATCCACTCCTAATACTAACCGTCTTTGTGTACTCTGTATGACTTCATGTGTTATTTTTCATTACAGGTACTAATGACTTGATCCTGATTCCAGTGCCACAAAAGTTTTCATTTCATATTTTTACCGTGGATTCATGGTTCTATTTCTACTGATTTAAGCTCCAACCATGTTCACATTAACAGGAATTGATTCCATGTTAGTAGTTCAGGTACTTTATGTGTCGGTAATGTAACTGTAGGAACGTTAACCGGAGTTTACCGGAACCAAAAGAGAGCATGACGTCACCTGCCTTAAAGTTGGGGATTCGGTGGTGCACCGGCCGCGGGAAGTTGGCCAGGTCTCTGTCTTCCATCAGGTCCCAGATTTTGTGCCGGATGTCCCATTTGGAGGCTCCTGGACAGACGAACGGATTTTAAACCGGGTCCCGACGGACACAGCGACCAAACGGACTTCAACCTACCGGGTTCGATCTGTAGGACGGGCTCCGTGCCGGTCTTCGTGCCGGGCTTCGTGCCGGTCTTCGTGCCGGTCTCCATGCTAGTCTCCGTCGCAGCAGAGGAACAGCTGCTGCCTGTTTATCATCTGTACGGCGGCTCAGAGGAGACAAACCTCAGAAAGGCGAAGCGAAGGCGACCTGACTTAAAACAGTTCTATTCTATTCTTTGTGCCCTGAAGAAATTAACACAAAGGTGGAAAAGAATTGTCCAATCTGCCACTGATGGAGGAATCACACAGACAGTTAAGGAGTTCCTCCACGGGCTGCTCAACTAATCCTGCTAACTAACAAACAAGTGTGGGTGGAGGCCTGACGTGGGTTCAAAACAGGAGAGGAGGAACAGAGCCAAATGTAGACACTTTATTAAATATATGAGAGCAGCATGAACGAGGAAACAAAGTCTGGAAGTGTGAGGCAGAGGGATGAAGACCACCTCCTCCTGGAGCATGAAGGTCTGACCAACATCTGGGCTTCAAATCACCTGTTCTTTAACCCTTTCAGCACGGCCCAGTGATTTGGTGGCGTTCTTCATAAACCAAATCCTCTTTGATTTGGATGTGTTCGCTCTCTTTTCATACACATTCACCCAGAATGCATCCTGATATATTTGCTATCTTTAGAAACCTCATTAGAATTCAAAATAAAGATGGTTACATTGTCATTTAAAAAGGGAAAGTTTGCATTGATCTCCTCTCTCCTCTCTTCTTTTCCTCCTCTTTTTTGGTCAAATCTCACAAAGCGTAAGAATCTGAATCCGAGCGGGCGGTGCTGTCCAGCTCGTCCGTTGCCGTGCCAAAGGGCCGCAGCTTCTCCTCCATGCACAGCAGCAAGTTATTATGGGCCTGTCATCACACACACACACACACACACACACACACACACACACAAGTTTCACTTTCACAGAAAAAGTAGAGTGCAGGCCGGTCCAAGAAGAAGAGCGACAGGTGAGGAGACTTTGATGGACTGACCTTTTTGACCAGAGCTATTTTGTACTGCAACACTTTGATGGTGTTATTTCTGGAGTCGATCATTTCCTACAAACAAAAGATCATTTTCAGATTAGATCTATGCTGCCACAAGGACACATGTCAGAGCTCAGAGAGTAAAGCTCCCGGCATCAGAGGTCAAATGAAGGTCATCAAGGACAAGTGCTGATAGTGACATTGATTTGTTTGGGAAAGACGGGTCTGTCACTCAGGCTCCAACGTGTCCATGGTTTCCTGTTCTAATGAGGTGGTTTCTTTGTTTGAATTCCAGACTCGGTCATCCAGCTGGAGGGCTCTTCCTAACGCCTCCTTACCCGTCACTAAAGGTGCTCCACGTTCCCGGGAATACCAGGTCAGACACCATGTATGAAACATTCTGTCCCGTTTTGATTTGACCCCAACCAGGCGGTCCACTGTCACCTTCAGCAGTGTCTCAAGCTGAGAGTCAATCGGTCAAACAACTTTCACCACAAAATGCTGCGGAAAATGGCGTTATATTTAGATTTTCTTTAAGACAGAAAGGTGAAAGTTCATCCCTGTCATGTATTGTCATGTGGTGTAAAAAGACATTTGATGCTAAAATAAACATTCCACCGTGTTAAGTAGGGACCAAAGTGGACTGATGGCGTTACCTCTGCTTGTTTGGTGACCTCACAGAGCGCCGCCGGATCCACATTGCAGGCAGAAATGACCGAGTGGAGCTGAGCTCTCTGATTGGTCACGGCGTCCGTCACGGCGTCCACTTTGGCTTCCAGCAGGGAATTCTTCAAAGTGGCCTGCTGCTGCAACGCCCGCGTTTTCTGAGGGAACGTCTGGATCAGCTCGTCCCTTTCATGTTGAACCTGTAAACGGTACAAAGGGTTCCATCTTATGTGTCATCCACAGTATCTAAAAGGTTCTTCCTGGTATTTTCCAATCACAGCAGAACGACAGACTGAGTGATGTGAAAAGACTCACAGGAAATCGTACTCTCCGTGGAGGAACGAAAACCAGGCACGCAAGATAGAGATAGATCAGATAGATCAGCACAGAGACGAACCATCGTAAGAACGGTAGGAATGCGGCTTACTTGCATTCTAGCCTCATATTTTGCGTACGTTCTCATATGATTGAGGAGTGAAGTCCTTTCACATTAAGATCTGCCACGTGACAGCTGGGAGGACTGGGAGGAGTCTCGACAGCGAAAGTGTGTTGTCGTTTTACCTCTGAGAGTTTGTGCCGCAGCTGGTCGCGCTCTCGTCTGTATTCTTTCACTGCGTTTTCTTTCACCCTCAGGAGTGCCTGGGTTTTCTGCCAAAGATAAGAAGAGCATCAGGTTTCCTCATTCCACACTCAAATCACTGACAACTTTCAAAACGCTTCAATGCAACACTGGCAGCAGGTTTCTTATCGTGTGGGCTGAATAAGTTTGCTCTCGTCTTTGTGTGGAGTTGAGATCAGATGTCAACGTGGAACAGCTGTAAATAATGTGATGAAGAGCAGCGTGAGTGTAAAGTCAGAGGTTAATGATTGGATTCAGTGTCGTCCTGAGGGACCATCATCGTCCTAAAGCGTCGTGTCCTCTCCTGTTTGGACCATTTCCCCGTGTTGTGATCCTCCTCCTGTTCTTGTGCTGTGTCACAGCTTTTTGTTAGAGCAGCTGTAACGACGCCGCAGTTTAACACGTTACAACATTACCAACTCACCGCAAAATCCACCTCAAGTGAACGTAAAACGTCGGAGGATATTTGAGGATGAGCGTCTCAATCACACATTTTTAAATCTGACACTTCAAACGGCAGAACACTCAGCCGAGTGGAAACCCATTCAGAAAACGTACTGCCAGCAGCTTCTTGTCCGTCTCATGGCAGCGACGCTTTTTCTGTTGCCTGATGACCTCCTTCTCCAGTTCCTGGACGGTCTCAGTCAGATGTTTGTTCCTGATCAAAACCTCCGGCAGTCTCTTCTTGTCTGCCAGAGGGTTTGCCTTCCTATCTGCAGTTTCTTTCTAGAAGAAAAAGAAAACAGGAAAAAGGTAACGCCAACACTCTGTGCTCACTACACACTCACAGAATGCAGTGTGTTCTGGACGCTAACGTCGATTATGACGTGTTTTAAGACGTCCTGTCCCAGATAGCAATTTAGGTTTGGCTCGAATGTGGCCCAAATCTGCAGTTCGCTTGCGGCCCACATTTGGCCTTCGATGACGGCGTTGACTCAGGGTGAGAGTGTCTCAGCAGACAAAATCTGGACCAAAGAAATCAACCATAGCCTCACCTTACATTGGCCAGGTCTGGGCCGAATCCAGGCCAGCAGAAGCCTCCCCTCAATCAGGCCAGATATCAGGCATCTTATGGTCCACATGTGTCCAGATCAGGGCTGTACCATACACTCAGACTAGACGTTACAGGCCAAGTCAGGGCCAGAGGAACTAACCACAGCTTCAACCTACACAGGTATGCCGTAGGTCTGGGACGTTGTGGAACTGAGCACAGGTTTACCATAAAGGGTCCTGTCCACATATCAGACATTCTACAGGTCAGGTATGTTCCAAAAGAGGGTCGGTTCATGCTGGGTGCTAGCTCAGGTCCTACAAAACGAACCACATATCCATGGTATGTGAACCAGGACCGTTTATGGTAAACCTGTCCTCATTTCTTTGGCCCATAAGACTCCTGACATCTGGCCCGATTATGGAGAAGCTGTTTCTGTCGGCCCACATTTGGCCAGACAAGGTGAGTGGAGAGTTCATGTATTTGGCCCGTAGTCGGTGGACCTGTGGCAGCCTCACTCACCCCGAGTCAACACCGGCATCCAAGGTCAAAAGTGGGCCGCACGTGACCTACAGATGTGAGCCAAACATGAATTACAATCTGTAACCGAGTCGGTTTCCTAAAATGTGGGCCACGTCCGGGTCAGGTCCAGCCCACGCAGCATCCGTCAGTGCCGTAACCGAGCCGTAAGTGACAGATCTGACCAGACGGCGAGACTCGGCTGAAGTATTCATTCTGGCTTTTGTTCATTCCCACCTTCACAGCTTCCAGCTTTGCCGAGTCCTCGCGCAGCGCGTCCTCCCAGTGCGTCTTTAGCTCAGCCAGGGCTTCCTCGTGGTTCTTGATCAGAGTGGTGATGTCTTCGTTCTTTAGATCTTCGATCTCGCTGATCTCAGTTTTCCTTATATTCTCCAGCTCTTGTTGTAGCAACTCCAACTTCTTCTCCTTGTTGGCTTCGTATTCTGTTTGAATGTGGCACAAAATTCAGTTAAAGTTCAAGTACAACAGTCTCGGTTATTATGTAAGACCCACTGGAGTCCTGTGGTAGGGGGACACTAGAGGACAGAGTCACATTAGTTAAACACAACACAGGTGACATCAGATCAAATCAAGGACTGAGTTGGAGCCTCAGGTTTCTGCCTCTTTCTTTGACCGCTTTTCAGAGTGCCCATCTCCACGTCCTTCATTTGTACTTGGATACACAAGACACGAGGCAGAAGGAAACTATCTCAAATCAAATGTGGACTAGGCGGCACGGTGGGGTAGTGGTTAGCACTGTTTCCTCACAGTAAGAAGGTCGTGGGTTTGAATCCCCGTCCTCCTCCCCTCCTTCCTGTCTGTAGTCTCCATGTTCTCCTCCTGGTCCTCCTGTTTCACCCACCCACTAAATCATCAGTCCTGACCAAGGACCAGGAGGAGGATTTGGACTTGGACCAGGGGAGCTGTGTGTGTGTTAAGAATGCAGAGTTCATTTCCCTATGAGGATCAATAAAGTACCATTCTTTCTTTCTTTCTTTCCTAAATCTTTCCAACTATTGCATTAAGAAACAAGGAGATACTGGGAAGTTTCAGCACTATCACTGGACGGGGAAACAGCTTGAAGACGATTGGCTGCACGGTGTGGGAACCGGTACGACCTTCTCTGGCATCTGCCCGCCAGCGTTTTTATGGAGATCTGATCTGTTTCACAAGTGAGCCGTAGACCAGAATCGGCTAAATGTGGCCTGAATTCAACTCTCACAGCAAATCAGTCCGTTACCTTTGAGCAGCTCCTCGTAACGTTCTGTCATTTCAGTTATCTCTCCTTCGTGTTTCTGTTGGGATACCAATCACAGTTTAGACGATGGTTCATTACTTTGACACACAGAACAGATAGGCGTGATGAGCTGAGGACAGTAACGAGCTCTGAGCCCCGATGTTTTGGATACTTTGCTACAACAAGTACGCAGCACTACACAATATTTTGTCAGTTAGCGTGGACGTTAGCCTGAGCTGAGCTCATCCTGAAACCTGTCGAAACCATGTGACTTACTGTCACTGCATCAGCAACAACATGGCTGAAATGTAACCCGCCCTCCCTCCGCTGGAACAGCTTATCCAGGCCTTCAGTCCCAGCCATGTGGACTATTGACCACACTCAAACCCATCACAGAGCGTCTTCCTCCTGGGCCTCCTCGGGCCTATGGAACATCCCCCCTGACCACTGACTCAAGTGTCCTCTGAATTCAGCTTATTTCCTTATTTCCATTTTAAATTCCACCAACCTCCTTTTATCTCTCATGTAATTTCTTTTGCCTCATCAATCAGCTGTTTGTTCCTTTTAGTTTTGTCCCAAACAGATACAATTTAGTATGAATAGTATTCTTATTGTGATGATGTACTTGTGTGATCAAATGAAGTCGTCTCATCCGTTTGTCTTTAAATAGATCAGTATGTCAATAGTAGCAGCCTTGTGTTACTTTAATCCAGATGTTTTCATGCCCTCTTCGCTTGGTTTGGGCTCCCCTGAATCCTCCTTAGCTTCAGTCGGCTCAGGTTGGTGTTGGCTTTGATTGATTGGCCTCCACCAAGTCACATGGTCTCATCAGGTTTGCCCCCCCTGTATGTTCATGGATACGTGTCCTATACTGACATCCTGGCTCAGCGTTTGTGTGTTGGCCGTGATGTGAGGTGACATGAATCAGTGTTTAATCACGTTTTTGAGTTGTTCCAGGGTCTTGTTGAAATCCTCCTGTAGGTCCACCTTCACGGCTCTCATTTCTGTACAGAGCTCCTTCTCCAACAGCGCGTGCTCCTTGCAGATCTGCTCCGTGGATTTTTCAGACTCGGCCTCCACGTCTCCCACGGTGTTCTGCTGCTGACTCAGGAGCTGCTTCATCTTATCTTTGTACACCTGACGGAGCAACATCACAGAGGTTTACTTACACACACACGAAACTTGCACTTCACAGTATTTCTTAGTTTGAACACCAGGTGGAGCTACTGTCTTAAACAAAGCGTCTGATAGATGGGAATTGTAATAGTAATTTTAAGTCCACCACAGAAGCTGCAGAGAGCCTCTAGGTGGATTTGGATCAAAAGGGCCGAAAAGTGGGCCAACGCTGCTGGGACACAAGTCGAGGACTGATCACCCACGGCTGGGTCGCCTGAGGGAGGGTGTCTGATGTTGCGAGACCCGAAACACCCAGTGATCTCAGGAAACAACATCACTGATGATGTGTGATCTACATACCGTAACAATGGGTAAGGACATTTTTGAAGCTGTGTCAGATGACAAAACGGGACTTAAATGGGACAAACTTTGAATATATTACATGTATTCACGTGTTAAGAAGCCCAATTACTGAATAAATTCAGTCGATTAAAGTTGATACTTTAAGGCCGAATAACTTATCTGCATAACAATCTTGGAATACACCCCTCCCCATTTTCCCCTTATTTCCCCCCTTTGTTAAGGGCTGTGAAGGGGGATCACCATCCGGACGGAGACATTTTTTAACAAAATAAATGAAAACCCCTTAATGGAAACATGTGATGTAGGCTGTTTTTTTCTTGAAGCATTTTCAATCATTAAGCATGATTTATCAACATTTACTGATTTTGCTGCGTTTACTACATTCGAGGTGAGGAGCCCCGCCCTTCCTATATTTTTCTGTATGTGGCCCTCAGTGTTTGGGTGTTCAAAGTTTGGCCACCCCTGGCTTAGGGGGAGGGGTGATCGCCCAGTGACCCCAACCCCAAATTGCTCCGGACCAGTAAGTGGGCCTTGCACGGTTACCTCGCCTGTTGGTGTGTGAATGTATGTATGAATGGATGAGTGAGAGGATCAGAGAGAGCTTACTGCCCAAAGTGTGGAATAAGGAGTTTACTGAAGCACGTGCCAACACGCTGAAGGCGTCCGTACCTGAATCCCAGCCAGGTGGGTCTCCTCAGTCTCCTCTATCTCCCTCTCTATATTCTTCAGCTCGGCCTGGGCCTCCTCAAGCTCTCGGTCTGTGATCTCCCTGAACACCTGGATCTTGTCCCTCTCCAGCTGGAGGAGGTTCCTCTCCACCCGCTCTCTGTCCAGGTCCTTCTGAACACGTACAAGCTCCTCCTCCACCTGAAAAGGCCACACGAAATGATAGAATTAGACAAAAATACAAATCATGTGTATTGTGAATTTGATAAGTACCAAACACAAATTTTGCATCCACAGTCAGCCACAATTAGTGCGACCATCTTAAAAACACTGGTCAGTCTTTAGAAAGGTTTAGTTTAACGTCTAGTTAGAAAAAAGATTTTAAAAAAATACATCATGATGAATTATAGGAAAATAAAAAAAATGTTTCCATCTGCGTCTGCTGATTCTCCCACAGCATCAAGCAGCATCAGCATCAAGAGCTGGATTGTTGCCACTTCCTCAGCATCTCTCTCCCTCTTCCCCCTGTTTGTGTGTGTGTGTGTGTGTGTGTGTGTGATTTCTTGAGTGAGACAGTGTGCTAGAGAGAGAGCAGAGCAGGATCCACCAGCTACCCCCAATTCTACTCTCAGGCCCGCCCCCTTCAGGTGGTCCAGATGTTGGCGGCTCATCCAGCTGTATCATTCTGTTATCCGTCCCTTTGAATAGAAATGCAATGCAGCTTTTCCTCTGCCTCCCGTGGCCTGCTCTGCTCCCCAGACCACGTCTCCCTGGACTCTGCTCCTCGTCTGCCCCGCCCCCCCTTTCTGGACCCCGCTCACGGATCTGATTCCAAGACAAACTAAACCTTTAAACACCTGTAATCTGTAGCCACAGCTGGATTCACCTGCATGATGCCACATAACAATGAGATATAATCTGTAAGAAAATATATTTTTATACGCCTTTTCTGCACGGTTTAATCAATTATTAATGACCCATTAAATGTATCCAAAGTCCTCCAAAAAACCCTGACCTGTTGCCTTGTAGTATACAATTAATGAATAAACATGATTTATGTTAACAAAAACATAATTAACGATTAATAACACGTAGACATAAAGAAGAAAGGGATAATGCTTCACTTATCTCGGTAGAAAATAAAAGAAAGGATAGTCTTCATTTAGACACAACCCAGCACCCAGAGCCCCAAATCCACCACAAATCAAGAAAAACCTCAGTTCAGTCAGGACAGATCAGTCTGGGAGATTAATGCTCCATCTGACAGCATTTAAATTCAGAATGTGCACTGTACAAATCAATATGTAATAAATTTGTAATCGGTCGCTTCAGGGTAACACAGGAACCTGGACTGAGTACTACCTGCGAAGGATGCTTGGCAGATGTACCTGCTCTGACTCCAGGAATGGTACCACATACTCAAAACGTGGACATCTGTTCCCCTCTACAACCCTCGGTCCCCTAACTGTATTCATTCAAGTTAGTTCGATAGCTAATGCTAAACTAGCAAACACTAGCTAGCCAGCTAACGTTACGCATTTCCACTGATGTCTTAAGATGAAATAAGGTGGTGTGCTCGTCCAAACGTTATCAGGTATTTAACCTCTTTTTATAACCTCCGTGTTCCGTATATCTTTATTGACAACGTTTCCCAAGTTTGTGCGAAACAGCTAACCAGCTAGCACGGGTTATCACAGTATAGTTCAGGGTTTTTATTGAGATTCCACATAAAACATTCATTTCTATACAGGATGTTTCAGATACTTTACATTACAACATATATTATTTTTCTTAAAAAGACACCATGAACAGAACTATAAAAAGTTAGGCAGTGATCTTTTCTGGATAAGATAATCACTGACTCCTGAAAAGGAAATCAGGCCCACGGTGCTCCACATCGCTGACCCAGCCTTCCTGTCGTGGAATAAGCTGTTCTAACTTGTGATTGACAAAAGCTGTTTATTTTCTCTATTTTAGAAATGCTCGTCGTGACTTCCATCCATACGTTGACCTTTGGGCTCTCCGCTGCCTTTTTAGCAGCCAGCAGCAGGAGAGTCACTCAATATTCTTCTGTCTTGGACCAATCAGTCATTTTCAGCCTCGTCCCAAAGACGTCCCAAACATCCTGCTGAAAGGACGACTGCCCAGGAGCTCTGACCTCTGTGCTGATGAGGTACTTTGAAAGGTTTATCAAAGACTACATAACCTGTTCACCACCACCACAAACAGCTGGGGCCCTCTACAACCTCCTCAGCGACCCTCCACCAAATTATCTTAATGATGTTTCAATGGTGTTTAGGACAGTTTGGCATCTACCGATCCTCTCCAAACTCATCGCTGTGGGGACTCAACTTTCTGCCTGGCAGACCATGCGTGGTGCACCTGCGCTGTCACCTCAGCCCCTCCCCTCGGTCACGACATAGGGCCCCCCTGCTTTAGGTCTTAGACTCCCTGCCGTACTCACTGTAATCTTAGGACTGCGTGGCCACGTCAGACTCCAACTCCATCGTTAGGTTTGTTGACAACACAGCTGTGGTGGACCTGATGTCCAGTAATGATGGCAGGGCCCCTCCTGGAGGTGAAAACCCACGAGGAGGACTAGTGCCAGAAGAAGAACCTCCTCTTGAATGTCATCCAGACAAAAGAGCTGATGAACCAGGAGAGGAGTTACCATCCTCTCAGGATCAATGGGGCTCCGTAGGAGAGGGTGGACAGCTTCAAATATCTTGGTGTCCACATCACACAGGATCTGTCACGGTCCTCCCTCATTGACATCCTGGTGAAGAAAGCCTACAGGCCTCTCAGATGTCTGAGGAACTTCAGACTGCCCCACTACTGCAAAAAACTCCTGCACCACAGAAAACATCTCAAAGGGGAACATCAACCCCTGGTTTGTGGATAGAACCCAGCTGGCTGAGGTGTGGTCAGGTCCCGACCACCATCAGGGCCACCTGCAGGACAGGCCAGGACAATCATTCTTGACCCGAGTCTCCTGTCTCTTCTCTCTGGGAGACGCTACCAACACAGAGAGAATGTGAAGCTTCTTCCCACATGCCATCCGCTTTCAGGAACTGTTCT
Source organism: Brotula barbata (assembly GCA_900303265.1). NCBI lineage: Eukaryota > Metazoa > Chordata > Actinopteri > Ophidiiformes > Ophidiidae > Brotula > Brotula barbata. Next base: position 276 of record OMNV01026243.1, on the reverse strand, counting down.
GATTGGACGTCAACAAGCCTCACGGCAGCATTTTGCACATGTTGCACAGTGAGTGGAGATAATCAGAGAGGTTCTGGACAGACAGAATAGGGGGCCAGGAAGGGACCCCTGAGGCACCAAGAATGGACCCGTGAGGCACCAAGAATGGACCCGTGAGGCACCAAGAATGGACCCGTGAGGCACCCAGGTTATTCAGCTGGTGTGACACCCCACCCATCCACGTCACCTGGAACGATCGCCCTGCTTGGTGTGCAAGCATGCAGACTTGTAGCTGTG
>OMNV01026242.1:0-11456 GCA_900303265.1 Brotula barbata | reverse complement strand
ATCATTTCATCCCAGCAAGATGGATGTTTTAATGCATCCGCTTCATGTAAAGTCCTCCGCAACATGCCACATAAACATATCTGTCTTTATGGATGTGATACCGGAGAAGGAAAGTGGTGAAGTGTGTGTGAGTGGAAAGTGTACAGTGGGGGATAGATCAGCTTTGGGCCACTGAAGCTGAACAGTCGTTTTTTTCACACTAAACCTGTCCAGTTTTACTGAATTTTGCTGGTTCTTTCTTTACTTTGTCCCAGGACACCATGAGACAGCAGGAAAGACTTGAAGACTTCCGCCGAGTCTTCCCGGGTGGTTCCAACAGCACAATATCACTCCAGTCCTACCAATAATCGATCACCCGGCTGTGGTTTCCACATCGTTTTTTCCTGCCCTATGTGATGACAACAGATACTGTTATGGATGAAGGACAACTAATCCACAAAGTTGAGACGTCTACACATAAGGCGTGGAATGTGCACGAGGGCTGGGACGATATGATCAAAACATCATATGGTGATATCAAAACATCATATGGTGATATCAAAACATCATATCATGATATCAGATATCATATCATGATATCAAAACATCATATCGTGCTATCAAAACATCATATTGTGCTATCAAAACATCATATCATGATATCAAATATCATATCATATCATGATATTTTTCACAGTATTGATGGTATTTTTTTTTTGTTTTTCTATTCCATACCACTGGTGAGACACCTGGTTTAGGGACTAAATCGTCCTTGTGGGTTTTACTGCTGCCACTTGGCAAAATCTCCGTTCCATGTCGGATTGGTATTCTAGCTGCAGCAGTACTGAGTATAAATCGGATCTCTTCCTCTCTCTTGACATTTCTTGCTTTTGTAAATATTACTGTGATAGGTACAGCAGAGAGACGGACAGGGAGGACAGGGCAGAAACAGGGGATGACACATCCAGCACAGCTTTTGATGGTCTGATTGGTCCGCACTTTGCATGTCACGATATGGCACCACTGCCACTGTGGAATAACCGGTGACACGACGTTTTGCTCGCTGACTGTGTGCAATCAGGGCCAGCAAGCTGATTTTACATTGACATCCTGTAGTAACACATATAAACTCCACTGCTTTTCTGTAATGTTACTCTGTTCCATAAACCTACAGAAATTTCCCATAACTCCTTCATTCCTCTGCCTGCTGTTCTTGCCAAAAATCACTCCGTCCGATGATCAACAGAGGGTAAATACACAGGCTATTGTAGTTGGCTGCAGTAACTGAAAGAACCTTGTTAGGTGACTACAATACACGCGTTTATGAATGTAACAATGTTGATTTTTCTCAAAGCAGACTGGATGAATTTTGGAAAACCCTCCCTCAGTTGATTGGAATTTGATGGTGATCCAAATGCAGGAATGCAATAAACCGACTGTAACGCCTGTAATCCATATCCTATTTGTATGTTTTCAGGGTCTGAAGAAAATGAAAGTCTTTATAGGAAATGATTTCTGTGGGTGGGTTTTGGTCTCTTCCGATCTTTCCAAGGCACGGAACTTGTGTGAGTGGGTGTATTTTGAAATCAACAAAAGCCAAGTGTTCAGAGAATGTGGAGAGTAAATGACCACAACGTGATGTTTAGCTTTAATAACCCTATCTGCTCATCTCTAAACGCAATCTGCCCCGGGCCTTAGAAGAGCTTAATATGGGTGAAACCAAAGGACAGAGAGCAGAGAAGAAAGGAGAGATAGCATTAGAGAGAGCAGAAAGGGCGAAGAAAGACTGAAAGCCAGTCCACTTTTGTGGCTCCAACTGATTGGATCAGCATTGAGTTGACCTCTGACCACACAGCTGGGCTTTAAACGGGTTCCGACACACACTTCCCTTTTCTTCTCCGTGAAGATCACATGACTCTTCGGGCCGCGTGATGCCGCTGCAGATGTGAGGAGAAGGGGGGAAAAATTATGAAAGGAAGAAAAGAAGTTTTTAGGGAAAGATTGGAAGAGGAACAAGGGCTAGCGGGGGTGACATGCAGAACAAGCTAACACGTCAGCAGACAGCCGGGAAGGAGGGTGGGGAGGGGGGTCACAATGCTAGCTTTGTTTCTGTTCTGGCTCTCTGCATTAGCAGCTGCAGTATAAAAAAGCTTGGAGAGAAAAGGATGGATGGATGGACGATGGCATGGAGGGGTGAATGTCCAAGCACGACGTTTAGGGGATGTCTCTGTGTGGCACTTTGATACGCTGAGTTTTAATGCCACTCTATAAAATATGCATACGCGGCATAACTCATTCATCACACAGGCGAAAACTACAGTATGGAGAACATACACACAGAGGCAGCACTGTGTGTCCAGTAATGCACTGGTCTGATATACATCACAATACGAATGGGAAGGCAAAGATGAAAGAATTGTGTGTTTTTGGCATGGAGAAGTCACGTCCCAGAATGCATTTCTCTGCTCGCTCACTCTTTTGTTGCTGTCTTAGTTATGCAGCTATGCTCACCTATGGGGTCACTGGGCCTCTATAAACTCACAAGAGTGCATTGACGTGTATATGTGTGTGTGTGTGTGTGTGTGTGTGTGCTTCTGTGCAGGCCAGTCTCTGTGTGTGTGTGTGTGTGTGTGTGTGTACTTGCCTCCAGGGCATACAACCTCCATTCCTCTAAAAATCACATGACCATGTAAACTGGCCTGTTGTTGAAAGCAGCACCGTCTTTCGGTCCAGTGGCACCTTGAAGTGTTTTCCATTTACCAAAGAGGAGCTGGCCTCAAATTAGAACCAGAGACAGGTTTAGCATCTGATTCTTAACCTATCGCAGCTGTGACTTACACACACACACACACAAAGATCCTGGGTGTGTGTACCCACACGTGTGCAGGCGAGCGGTCTCTCTGAACAGGGTTAAGAATCAGCAACTGTATTACACCAAAACAAATGAGAAGCATCACTTCTAGAGGGTAAAACTCCAACATTTGGCCTCGTCTAAACCACATGGTTCTCAATCTGTGGTACATGCACCACCAGTGGTACTTGAAACGCCCGTTAGTGCTTTGCCAGATGATAATGTAATTTCAGCAGAGAATCAAAACTGATGAAACTCCTTGTGATTTTAGTGTAATTATCCTTTTTTTTTTACAGTGATAATCCTTCATTTTGCAGGTTTTAGTTCCTCTCGTGACTGACATCTATTGGTGGTAGGTGGTAATGACAAACACCACCGTGATTCCATACAAAATTAAACTCGCAGTGAGGTGAAGTCACCCAATCAAATCAATGTGACGTAAAGAGAGTACATTCATAATTTTTGCATTTTAATGTTGTCATGTGATGCAGGACTGCCTGCATAATTTTTCTGGGAATGTCAGGTCAGACACGAAATTAGAAATTAAGAATTTTTTAAGCAGTAGTACTCTTTAAGTAGAATTTTTTTTGTGGTTGAATATTTACAAATAATCTCTCTGTTCTTTGTATTTGTGTTCTGTTTGCTCAGTTCAAAAAGTTTGAGAACAATCGTTTTCCTACATTTGCGACAGCTGCAGTGTGTTACAATGCATATTACAGATGATTTCCTGTTTAAATCTGTTTACCACCTCATGACTGGACTCACTGTGAATGCATATGACATCTGGAGAGATAACAATATGAGATGACTCACATATTTTTCACCACAAGCCACTAGCCTCGTCTTTCTTCCAACAGGTGCTACATATATAATCCACAGTATGTGAAGGAATCCGGGAGTGAACCTCCTGACAGATCTGATGGTATCTCACGAAGCTGTGTTTACCCAACACAGGCTGGGTGTGAAGCAGAGAGAGGCTGTGCTGGTCAGGGTTTCAGTGATAAACTGGTCTTGTTTGGGATAGTTCTAATGAGGTTTGAGTTATTGGTTGCAGGCCTTGGTTTGGCAACAACGCAAAGGAACTGTCCCTCATCGCAGTTAATATAAAAGTGGATGCATAAGTGAACAAAGATCAGTTCTTCAAAAATCAGATCTAAAGTAGGGCAGATGAAACAATCACCAACTACGATGACATGCACACTATACTACGATTTTGCAAGTATAACGGGTACATGGACAGCATTACTTGGAAGGTTTACGCGTAAATCAATTTGCAATCACATAATCTGGGTCTGTTAAGGTGGGCGTAAAAGGTGCATGTGACTTCCGATGTCTGGGAGATAATGCATCTTTGTAAGCCTTATGAATCACTTTACCATACATTCATACAAGCAGCGGTGCACGACTCGACTGGTCCAGCGCCCCAGTTCCAAAATACTTACTGAATACTCACACAAACACAGTCTGTGCAAATTACTTTGCCTTTACTGTATTTACTAGCCCGTATTAGCAAACGAGCATATAGCTACTAGCACATAGCACATACTGTTTAGAGAATATAGCCATTAGCATATACTGCTTATAAAGCATATAGCTACTAGCACATCACACACATAGAGCATATAGCCACTAGCATGTAGCACATATATAGCATATAGCTAGTAGCATATAGCCCATATAGAGCATATAGCTACTTGCATAAAGCACATATATAACGTTTAGCTAGTAGCATATAGCCCTTAAAGAGCATATAATGTAGCTACTACCATATAGCAGATTACGGCTACTGAGCAATCTTCCTTGAAAGTTAACATTTGAGTCATGAAATCAGAGGAGATATCGTGCACTGCTACTAGCTTTCCTGCAACAATGCAAAAATGCTACTTCTTTCTTTCAAAATGTTATATAGGCTCAGACAACTGACCACAATTCCAGCCACCAATGCCAACATTTTTGCAACATTTTTAAAATTGAACAGGACCCTGGACCCCACTGGACTTGGCTCGTGATAGATCTCATTACAAGATGTTAGGAGCATGAGTGGATTTCTCCCGCAAGGAAATAACAGTCAAGAGGTTGAAAATCAGTCTAAAATCCTACCACGCCCTTAAATACTTTTAAGGGCGTGAAAATACTTTTACTGATTACACATGATGTTCAAAACAATCAATTCACTGCCTTGATGGTATCATAATCAACATTTATCACGCAAGAACACATATTGAGAGTGAACAGTCCTATGATACGGTGGTGTCTTGCCTAAGATATTTGAGATCACTCTTCCAGGTCTGGGTATAAAATGGGAAATGACTGTTGTAGTGGTGAAGTGTTTTAAAGTGCCAAAATGCTTTGCCCATATGCTGTAACATTCTTCAAGATTAATAACTTCCAGCCACTTGGCCACAGCCGTAATGCATGTTTACAGGGAGGAACGCTCTTAAAAAGTACCATGTGTCTCTTTGACAGTTATGAAGTTTCAGGTTTTATGTGATGTGATGGCGAGGTTGAAGTTGGCCAAAGGTTTCACGTGGTAGAGCTGATTATTGTCTTTAGCTTTAGGGAAAGTAACGGCTTAATATAGCTTTTTCCTGGAAGTGAGTGAAATGAGATTTTGGTATCAAAATACAAAAAGAGTTCAATTTTGAATAGCCGAGAACCTAAATAAGAACGTCTATATATAACAACTGCATAACCCACTTGGCGACTGTAGGAGACAAATAAAAGTCACGTGGGTGTGGCCTGCCTTGACCCTCCCACTTCCCTTCCCCATAAATCCTTTCAAAGGCAATGCCAAAACCATACTTGGAGGATTTATGTACGTATTGTTGCTTTTGGACTTGAGAATAGTTCCTATTTTTCAACACTGGTTGGTTGGGAACGGACAGCAATGATTTGGACCAAAGAGCATTATGAGCTACTGTTGAACTCGTTGGATTTGTTCAAAGTAGCAACATGCACTCAGTGCTTGGATTATTTGTACTGACTGTGGTTAAAACAAAACGCAATCGAGCTGAATACAGACACAGACTCAAGATTATTCTGCCAATCTTTCAGCATACGTGATGTTTTGGACAACTGAAGTTTGAGGCCGGCCTGACCATTAAGGAAATGCACTCAGAGACGGCAGACTCAGATTAAAACACTTAAATGTCTGAATGAATTGATGTTTAATTGGAGAAAGCCTACTCTAATTAGTGCCTTTTGAAGTTTTAAAGTTCATATGCTGACATGGAACATGCAGTGCAAATTCTGCAACGTAGTGTTGTTATGTATGATGTCACTTTCGCCAAATGTTTTCAGTTCTCAGTTCAGTTCACCGACTAACAAAACTCATATTACGACTGTCTGTGACGCATGATTCGGATCGGTCAACTAGTTTCTAATTAATGTCCACTAGACCTGATAGCGGATTGGTTTTCAAACTGAAAAGTAACAGCATGTCAATAGCCTAAAGATGTCCCGTTCACTGTCGTATTTCACAACCACACAAAATGTGAAATTTACTGTAATGTTGACTGTAAATAAGCTGCTACTTAACTTCTTTTCTGCTGTCATTGGTTACGAGCAACAGGAATGGGGGTATTTTCTTCTCTAGATGATTATAATCAGCATTAAATTCATTCTAAATTATGATTATTATTTCTTTGGTAACTATCTGTATAATAACAGAGACATGTAGGTAATTTTTGCTGTTTTTGTTACTTGCTGTTGCAGTTTAGGAATAATTAAGGAGGAAAGAAGTAAAATAAATACCGATATTGTGAAAATGTTTGTGTGGATTTACCAACACGCTACAGTTTTTGTACAACTGGATTACTGCATTTATGATGTTTGTATGATTGTAGATTATTGGTGTTTTTCCTGATCCACCAAGTTATCTACCTGTACTGTTTTGGGGGATGAAGCCCATGGGATAATTACAACATCCACTCTAAGATGAACAGCACAGGGCCAAATTTCCAGTGAATTAAATTAAATTGAAAGAAATCTGTTCCTCATTTTGTCCCAGACCCCCTTGGATCAGCCCTCAAGGGCCCCTGGAGGTCCCCGCACCCCACTTTGGGGAACCCTACCCCCTCTCGTTGCCTCTGCACAGCCCGTATCCGCTCTTACTTCGCTCGCGGTGATGCAGGGGTTAACGTGGTGACGTGGTGCTCCTGAAGCGGTGACCTATGGGGGCAGCCGATGGGGTTCTGTGTGGGGGGGTGAGGGGGGGACGAGGAGAAAGCCCGTCGAGGCTGAGGTCCTGTTGGGGAAGAGAAGCAGACTACAACTGCTCTCTTTTCTCTCTTATTTCACAGCCTCATTCCGTGCGCTCCGCTTGTTCAGCGTTCATCTCCAATTTTGGGGCTCACGCAATTTGGTTTTACGCACAGCTATCCGCCTTTCCAGTAAAACGGCTTCCTGAACGGAAAATGAGTCTGCGTCTTTTTTTTGTGCGAAGTAATCTCTTTGTTTCTTTATTCCGGGGCGCCACACCGCGCAGGAGATTGTCGAGCGAGAACGGGAGAGAATGCGCGGACGTAAAAACTCACTTTTACGCACAAGCTTGCCTGGATCGTTTGGACTTGATCAGAGCCTGCGGGGCGAACACGCAGAAATGCCGTGGACACTAAACGTCTGTGCTAAATGTTTATAGCGCTCTTACAGTTTAACCCGTGTGTGTTTACCTGCGCCGGCCACGCTGAGAACAAAATGTCTCTCAAAGTGGAGAGTTTTTGGTTTATTTGTGTAGCTGGTGGTGAATATGAAAAGTATGGGCAAACCGTGACCTGCGGGCGGTAATTAGGCCGCCACTCTAAACAAATATCAATTAGATTTTCAGAGAGTTGTGCTTCTTTTCATCTCAGACTGAAAAGGTGGGTGGATTATTCCGCAAATAAAAACAGAGGAGCGATTTGATGTATGTTCATTCCACACATTACGCACGGGGAATTAAACACATACAGGGGCGGAAATGGGGATGAAGGAATTATTGCCTCAAACTTGCGGCTGTTTTTGCACCTCGTAGTTCAGGTTTATGAAAGCAGGGCAGGGCGGAGGAAGGAAGGAATGAAGGAATTTTGTGGAGATCTGTTGGAAATCATGGGGACGCATGTGGAAAGAGCAACAGAGAGCGACCCCCCCCCTTCTTTCTCTCTCCTTTTCTCTCTCTCCCTCCTGCACCTTACTGCCAAAGATCCGGTTCAGGATTGCAATCAGTTGTACAAACCAAACAATAATGAGTAACGGTGTGTGTGTGTGTGTTTGTGTGTGCGTGTATGTTGTTGTTAGTGTGGATGGTGGGTGTGTTCAACTCACAGGCATGATGATGATGTGTGCCCCCCCTCCCCTCATTAAAAAAGAAAATGCGAGAGAGAGAGAGAGGGAGAGGGAGAGAGAGACAGAGTTGCCATTCTACAGCTTCATGGAGACTCACATCCACACGACCCAGCGGTTATAGACGGGAAAACCCCCGCTGGATAAATTCAGCTCAGGGCTGGAAGGGGAGCCATACATTTGAACTCACGTTAGTTTGAATGAAGCCTTATAGGACGAGGATTCAGTTTTGGAGAGGTTTTATTCCGATTTACACCAATAAATTCAGTGATGTGTTGAGTGGACCGTCGTTGTGTAGGTAGGTGTCACGCTTTGTTCTATTTCTTCAACACTGAATATGCAATTCATGTGAGTGTTTATCAATTAGGGGCCTCTTGGGAGCCTGTGCCAATATAGTGGCGCACACACACACACACACACACACACACACACACACACACACACGCACACGGGAGCTTCATTAACACTCAGTTGATTGACTCCATAGTTATTTGTTATATTTTATTTAGTATACTTCTGTTACATTAGCTGACAAGCTGCTGTCAAAATTGTCTCTTTTTGTCTCTGTCTCACACAAATAAACACACGTACATACGTCAGCTTTAGGAAAAACTGTTGTCACATCGTTATCAGTGGGACAGTTGGAGATGACACGTGTTTTACTACTTCATATCTCACTGATTTCTGACTTTGTGTTTGTTTCATAAAGTGGCAGCATAGGCAGACTGGTCCGGTGGAGAGATATCGATCCAGTCTTCTGTATATCGGCGTAGTGAATCTGTGCCATAGTCACAGTCCGTCAGTGGTTCGTTGTTATATTAAGTTAATAAAGGATAAACCAAAAACAATTATTTTATTTAATTGTTTACTACATATTTATCAAATTGAAACGGCAGCGCGGTGGAAGTTATAAGACAATCATGTTGAAGATTAATTAAGCAAAAGTCATCAAAACAATCCAGATAAATTTTACAATTAGAATTTACGGTCACAAAACATGAAACTTTTGCGTCGTGTTAATATTCAGACATTTTTTTTACGCTCAAAGTTAATCTTTCCTCACAGTGAAGCCTGACGAGTTCCAACGATTTCACATTTGGAACGACATATTGTTCTGTTTGTGCAGTGTTTATTCATAATTGTTGTTTGGTGATTCATACTTTATTTGAGTATATTTGTATCATTGATCGATAATCCTCAAAATGTGCTAATCGTGGAGTTAAGATTAGAGTTTTCTCCTTGTTGATACATGAAGAGTGGCTCTGAAGCAGATCAGATCGTCCTGTTAAAGTTTCTCATAAACTTTGTTCTGAAATAGTCGATTTTTTTTTTTATGATCGTCTTTTTTCTTCCCTGAGGTTTGGACTGAGTGAAACTTCAAATCTACACCCAAAAATCATAGAACCTGTTGGATCCACGGCCCGTGAAAACTACGAACTATTCATTATGTTTATATAACAAATACTTCATATTTTGGACGTACGTAATACAACTAAAAAAAAATGGGTTTGGGATTTTTTTGTGCTCTGTGAACATCCAGAAAAACACGAAGATCGCGAAACTCGCTCAATCGTGTGCGCGCGTGCACGCACGCACACACGCACGCGCGATTTACCGTGTGCGATACAGTGTGAGACAAAAATACACAAAATGTCAAAAAAAAGAAAACCTCTTCCACGACTCGGTCAACGTTTCCCTCTGTGAATGATTACACGCACACGCACGCACGCACACACACACACACACACGCGCGCCGCAGGTTCCGATGAATCCATGTTGACTCTTCACACGTCAGACACGCGATATTTAATCCCATTATTTGCGTCTATAATATCAACATTTGCTTCCAGTTTACTGCCTCCTAACGTGCCATCCTCCGGGCTCCTCTGGATCTTCCCTGCATATTAAATTACTGAGCAAACGGAGGGACGCGCTGCTCAAATACGCAGACGACGACACGCGTTGTTTTGAACGCCAAAGAAAGCGCGCACCTTTCTTTACAGGGATTATGATCGCTTTCAACTCATACCCAATCCAGTTGGTATTTATAATCAGGTTTGTGGTAGTTTGACAGGGACCAGTCTCATCATCATCATCATCATCGTCATCGTCACAGGCTCCTTGAGCCATGCAGCGGGATGTACGCTCAGGTATTATGGCTGCAGACTTTCTTTGAAGAGCAGCATTTGTCTCTTTCCGTCCATGAGCTCCTCCTCTCCTTCTATCTGTCAGGATAATCGCGGAGAGCAGCATCTGCCCTGCGCGCCCCCAGAATAAAAGGTCATGTTGTTTTTATGTCCGGTCGACTTCTGTCTTCATCCTGGCTTTCTTCTTCTTCTTCTTCTTCTTCTTCTTCTTCTTCCCTTTCCTCCCCAGGTCGATGTTTAAGTAGCTGTACAGTATATGTTGGCCACCCCCAAAATGTTTTCCTCCCCAAACGCTGCTGTTTTTACGCACATCTGTTCGTCCACTCCAACGCCTGGCAGCGCTGCGTTTGCTTCACACGCTTCCCTCCTGCGCCCTCATGGGGGTGTACCACCTGGTGAACGGCCCCGTTTGGAAATTCTCGTCATTAAAGAGCTATCAGAAATATCTGGTGAGAATAGGATGGCCGCCCTGTATGGAGGGCCTCCTGTGGAGACGGCTCTCCATTTGGACTTCATTTTAAAGCAGCCTCGCCAATGTGTTTCCTGTTGACTGTGAATTATGCTTTCTTTTTTTTCCCCCTTTTCTAAAACGTGCACCTACTTATACGCTCATACGCGCTGGATGTTAGGCTATCTGGGGACGAAGGGGACGGCAGGAACCCCCCACGACAAACTCGCTGCAGCCATCTTTTTTTAATTGTACAGAAAATGCTCCTTTTTATGCTTGACACAATGCTCTGTGAAGTGAAACTGCAGCAAGCCACGCTAAACTCACAGCAGACAGACTGCGCGAAGAAACGGAGAAACAAAAGCATCAAAAGTAGATTCTGGTATTTATTTATTTATCTATTTAAACCTCAGGTCCCATTGTGATGTATAGTGTATGTTTGTTCAGAGGTCAGAATGGCAGTGAAATTCAAAAGTTACGCACACACACACACACACAAACGCACACACAATGAAAACACGGGCAACAACAAACAATACAAACTCCAAGTCCGTAACGTAAAGAATCAGGGAGTGCAAATTATTTTTGGTTCAATATTTTAATTTAATTTTAATTTAATTTTAATTTAATTTTTAATTTTAATTTTAATTTTAATTTTAATTTTATTTTTATTTTTATTTTTATTTTTATTTTTATTTTTATTTTTATTTTC
>OMNV01026241.1:22017-42402 GCA_900303265.1 Brotula barbata | reverse complement strand
TTTGAGCATTAAAAAAGAATTCATGCTTAAAACTTCAACTTTGAAAAATAAAATAATGTATTAAAAAAAATGTTTTCTTTTGTTTATCAAAATGGTGCAGATACAAAGCTTCCTAAAGGCAAACTGATCGATCAATCATGATACCAAGCCTCCCCTCACCAAATCAGGGCTGAAAGATTCGAAACTTGAAAAAATATGATTTGAAACAACAACATAAAAAAGATTTTAAGCTTGAAAAAATATGATTTGAAACAACAACATAAAAAAGATTTTAAGCTTGAAAAAATGAGATTTGAAGCTGGGAAAAACATAAAATAGAAACATATAATAAAATTTGAAATCTGCAAAAACAGATTCACCAAGAATACAAAAACATGGCCGATAAAAAAAAGTCAACAAAAGATGAGTAAATTCAATATAACTAAGCAAGATGACCCAACACAATGACACAACAATGAACATGTATACACTGGCTTGGCCAAACCAAATAACACACAAGGGTTAAACAAGACAAACACCAACTGTAAGTAAATACAAAAAACTACCTAAACTCCAAATCCTCCCCATGACATCTGTACGTGGTTTGGTCCAATGAGCTGGCTCCACGATATAAGAGTCCTCAGACTTTAGCCACATCCCAAACCTATGTCAGGTTAAAAGCAAAAAAACACATCTTAAAATAAACAAACTGTTCTATTGTCTTCTCAATGTGCAAATGAAATGAACCTCTGTACATAACTAATAAAGTAAGAGAGGGTAAATATAGATATTACCCTGTGTGACTGAGGCCATCGCACACACACTTACACATATATACACATACAGTTATACACAAGCACATTATATATATATATATATATATATATACACAGGTGTGTATAAAACAAGACATTCACCCTACACAATACAATTTGGGTAGAATGTAAGCACCATTGTGTACGGTGTAGAGTTCACACACACACACAGATATATAAACATTCCATACTATAGTCTCTTCCTTCTGTATTCAAAAGGTGCATTTCTGTAGAGAAATCTCATTATAATGTTTGAACCATACATTACCGGTGGCCGAAATGTTTATATTCAATAGACCAATACATGATGTATTGGCTACATGTCGCCATTCCTGAAACACACGTGAAATATAACACTAAATTGAATGTGAAGGTTTGTTTTCAACCATTACAGGATGAATTGCTGTTTTCTAATCGTTTGTTTCCATATGTGTCGAGTAGCTACTACACCGTGTTTGGCTAGCACCAATCGTTCGAGCGGTTAGCTTCGGTTAAAAACTCACCAAAACTTCGATAAAACACTTTTCTGTAACCGAGCATATAACTTTTCTGGCAATCTGTTGTGAGTAGATTCTTAACTTCCAAGCATTAACAACTCTTTTACTGTCGAAAACATGGAAATCTTTACCTAAAGAGAGAGAGAGAGTTCTCTCTCTCTCTTTCCTCTCAACATCTGTCTCTGGTTCACCTGTACGCGCTTCGCGCGGGCAGAGTCCCAAGTACTTATTCACGATAGGCTCGGAATCTAGATCGCCGGTGAGTTACGTCAAACGCGTCGGGTATCATGTGGCTTTTTCGCGCCAAAAGAGAGTCTCGTGACCGATACGTACAAGTAGCTCTGCATTCCTGCACGTATCAATGTATGTACGTAACGATGAGTGACTGTAATGATGGACATGCCGTTTGACCAATGAGAGACGTGAAGGGCGTGTACATGATGGTGACGCACTGATGACAATGAGGAAGCCGGGTTAAAATTAAGTTAGAAGTCCGTGTCAAGACATGCACAATGAATGATGACTATCAAAAAAGAAGAAGAAAGTAATGGTGACTGTTGGAAGCCGAGTCAGATCACCTGCGTTGACTGTGTTTTTATTGTAATCAGTTTGTTTGATTTCTGTGATTATTCAAATTCAAATTATAAATGTCATAAACGTATTCATACACAGGGGACGCTGCAGCACACCCAAGCCCCTCCCTGACTTTGGTTATCTCGATGTCTCTTTTTTGTGCTCTTCTTACATATAAATACAAAGTTCAAAATGGGATAGATAGGTAGGAGGACTTACAGTGGTATACACACTATTATTTTTGCAGTTATTGCACATATTAATACAGTCAGGAAGAAGTAAAATAACTAAATATATGCTATGCACATGCATATATAGCATGATATAAATGCAAGCCAGATGAAGTCATTTTTGATATATTTATATATCTGGTCTACATGTCAATCATCTGGTCTATATTGTGGTGCAAATAATTCTGAGCAATTAAAAGCTAAATAGTCAATGAACATAATATATTTATGTATACAAATATATAAACATATGTATGATATGATATTTTACATGTAAAAATTGGTTGGTTGAAATTGGTTTTCTAATAATTGAGTAACATAACATAAAATATATATATTAAAAAAAAATTCTAGCCTCCTAATTGGTAGAAAAAAATCGGGCCCTCTGACTGGTCGAATGAATCGGGCCTCCTGATTGGTCGAAAATTTTTGATTTTTTTTTTCGACCAATCAATTAAGTTCCATGCGGCATTTCTCTTTTTTCCATTTTATTATTTTCTCTCTGTCTGTCCAGACACCATGTCCTTGCCAAACAGAGTAAAACTCTTCACCTTTTTTCTGTCGCTGGCCTTGTTTTTACTGCATCTCCCCATTTGTGCATAAATGTCCTTGCCGTATAGCACAAGCTAAAACAGCAGGAACAAAATGGAAAAAAGAAAGAAAATTGAGGGCAGAGGAAGAACGACAATCTGACCACTGTACAACTCACACTGAAGGAGTCAAATGAATGAATGACTGAATCACTGTCCCTGATTCTGTCTCTCTTGCTGCAGAGGTAAGAGGGTCATGGAGGGATGAATAATGGAGGAATGCATTCAGTGATGGAGGACAGAAGAAAAAGCAGATTTTGTGAAGGAGAGGTGGAATTAACCCAGGGTGACATAGGGAGGAGTGACAGGACATGAGGATTTATGATGGTGTGTGTACTGCATGTCTGTGCTGTGTGTATGTTGGTGCCCATATCTCCTGCCCTTGTATGTGTGAGAGTCAAGTTCATGTGTCTATGCAATATATGTGTGTGTGTGTGTGTGTGTGTGTGTGTGTGTACTGCATATTTCTTACGGTTGATACCGAAGCACAGTAATATGACAATACATCAAATCACACAGCCTCCTTCCTTAATCTGGACTCTGCACTCATTCATTAGTTTGTAGATATTTTACAGTTCAACACTACCCTGAATTACTCACAGCAGCTGATGATTATTAGCAGAACATCATTCAAATTAGCTGAGTTATAACGGTTACGAATAAAGAGTCAACACCCCAAAATATACTGCAAAATTGTGGAAATATGGTTTTTAGGTCCCAGGCAATGATTTGGGCTGGATTATATTAAATACAGATTACAAAAGCAAAACTAAATCATGAGCCTTTTCTTGTATTATTTATTAATTTGTTAAGAGAAGCCACCGATTGTAATGCAGCTCCGTGTGCTGACGGCTTTGTTGATGAATGAGAACAGCTGTGTGTTTGTTAATTGGTGAATGTGACTGCAGCTGATTGAGAACAGCTGGAGGAACAGAACTTTACAGGATGTCAGGCCTGTTTATCCCAAAACCCTGGAGAATCTAGCACGTCTGCTGAAAATGACTGACTGAAATATAAGTTTCCCCCAAACACAGCACATCAGAAAAATTCTAATTGAGATCTTTGTCTCCTTAATGATCCAAATATTTGATTAATGTGTTACTGTCCTGATGGAGGCTGAAATTCTTCTAAAGGTTTGAATTTTCTAACTTCAAAACTTTGCATAAATTTTGTTCCACACAGGAGACGACTGAGTGAATTGACAATGAAATGCTGTTACTAATTAATCCCAACCGGCAGCGCTTCATTTTGCGATGTGCAAGCGTAAACTAATTCCAATCTTAGCCGGCGACAGGACACACAAAAAAAAAAACAGAGTGCAAGGAAAACACGTGGACGTCTGTTCACCTCAGTCTTTGTCTCTTCAATCCTCTGTCCTCATTACAAGTTCACGGTCAGTCCACGACGAGCACTCAGGTAGTAGCCTTGTCAGCACAAATTTAATTTACTACTAATACGACTACCAGTTTACTTGTGTATTACAGTCATCTGCTTGAATTGGTCAGAAGTTTGGCACAAAATCATACATGTATACAGTGGCGGACTCACGCTGTTTAAAGGGCTGGGGCAAAAAAATAAAAATGGGCCCACCAGTGCGCAAAACCAGCGTGTTTTGAATGCAAGCAAAAAATCGTATCAAAGTATTTGGTGGCACTCTAGACTGTCACTAATCTATGTCATCATCATCATTTATTGTATGAATGTGCAATCAATCCTTTCTTTCCCATGTGAAGGGCAGCCAATAGGTCAATCATCTTATTTTTGCCAATTCGGAGGGTACTTTAGCAACTCTCTTTCATCTATGGGGGCACCGGGGGGGCAGTGTATACATATATATATATATATATATACGTGTGTGTGTGTGTGTATATGTTCTATATAACATAGACGTGGTAAGAGTTATAAGAGTTATATTAAGTATAACTTGTGTGATGATAATAATGTGATATAATTTTCATGTGATACTGCCCAGCAGTAAGTTAAACTACACTCAACTTATCTAAACTGATTAAAAACTAATTTGTTTGCCTTCATGTTTATTCCAAGCCTTTCAAGTCCTTTGGACAAATGAAATGATCATTTCTGTCTGACACTGAGCACGTTGTAATCATATTCCTATGTTTCAAGTTTTAAAAATCAACAAGGTGGTTTACAGGAAACCCAGCGAGCATTGGTACAGTCTGACAAGCAGCTCCGCTCCCCAGAGGGGTGGGGCCAGCATCTGTCACTCAAACTGACAAAAAGCAATCAGTCAGCTATGTTTCACGGAAGTCACCTTCAGGGATCCACCTGTCTGTCTTCTGCTTTATGACTTTGTCCTTTTCTGTTTCTTCACCATGCAGAGGTTTATGTTTGTAAATACGTCCCCGGCCCAATGACAGAAGCCAGTGCCACGGGCCACGCTGTGAACATCCTCCTCTCCTTTACCTTTAATCATCGGACTCACTTTAAGCTTAACTTAAGTGAGCTTAAGTGAGATTTATTTAATCTTCTTAAGAGATCCAAATCCATCTAAATAAAATTCATACCTCTGTGAGAGTGGATTTTCTCACTGGCATACCTGAAGAGTTAGCATGTGGCTACACTGGACCACAACAACAGACTGTGTGCAACTCACTACACACAGAAATCTCACTAAAAGATAACAAAAAATAAACATAATCTCCGCCTCTGGCCCCTCCAACACATCTGTGCCTCCCAGATTACTTCTGAGTGAGGAGAGTTGTTCTTGGGCCAAAATAAGTTGAAGACCCCTCTACCCAAAGCAAACAAAAAGTGACACACTGTGCACGCGTAGTCGTAATTAGGATCGTCAAAATATAAATTCAGTATTTTTCCATTGCTTCAATGCTGCACACAATTTTTTAATTATTGTTGTATGTTCATTATTTTGTGATACTCTAGTGATAATCCGAAACATTTCTTGTTTAAAATATCAAAATTGAACTCTATGGTTGTTCATTTCTTCCTGTAGCCTTTCAGTCAGTAGACTTTATTTCCTCCCACAGCAGCTGATGGAGGTGAAGTTTTCCGTCTCTGCCTACAGTAAGATCTCAAATATTCTCCAACATCCAAAAAAAACCCCAGAAAGCTGTTAATTACATAAAAAGAAAACATCAATTTAATATTGTGGGATGAGTAAAGTAAGCATTCATTAATTAATTTCTATAACATCCTTTAATAGAATCTGAACTATTCGGCATTTGAAATTTATCTCCATAGATAAAATGGAAGCTTTGGATGTTGATCATTCCAGCCTGTGTAGAAGCTTCTGGACATATTTGTGATGACTGACCAACAGATCCTGTTTGTCCCTCCAGTGAAGCCACTGGTTAAAGTGCTGGCCATGCATGATCCGGTTCACTGTCCCCGACCTTCCTCTTTCATGTGACCTGGCCTGTATGTTCCTGTTTCCCTCTGACGAGCCAGCAGCCTGCACAGCAGCACTTCAGCTCCACTTCACTGAGCTCCAAGCTGGATTTACATGGGAGGAATGAAACATTTCACGACATAGAGAGATTCAGAGAAGCCACGATGAACTTTGTTTAATTAAAATCCCTTCTCACAGCCTCGTAACCACTCAGTAAAAGTTTATGAAGCGTATTAAGAGTCATACTGGGGAAATCTATACAAAATGAACCAGAATAAATAAAGAGAGTGTTAGGGAAAATTAAATAAATACCATCGTTTTAAAGGTTATTATAAAGGATTTAAAAGAGAAAAAACATCTTCGTCATCATCCTCTTCTTGTTTGCTTTGAAATATTTTGTATTTTCTTATTTTTGTTGATCTATTTTGTCTTTTAATGTATTTATCTATTTAGATCTGTGTTTTTGTTCAGAGGTTTTGAAATTGAGTGAGAGAGAATGAGAGAGAGAGAGTAAGAATTAGGTGTACATATCTGTTCCACTCAGACAGGAAGCATGTTGAGCTCTGCGTTGCTCATCTGTCTAATTAACAGATATCTGATTATTTGGGAGGTTTGGAGTTTTGTTTTGTGTCCCTGCTGGGTGCTCGTCTGGAGTTTTTCCACTTTCTGCTTCCTGTCGGCTGTTGGCTGCCTGAGTTTGCCAGGTTGTAGGAGTGTGATCAGCAGAGGGAGATCACTGCTCTAACACACAGTGGCATAAGGGATTCTCTCTCTCTCTCACCGTGTGTGTGTGTGTGTGACAGGGAGACTAACAGGTGGGTATGTCGTCCATTTTAACACCTTGGTCTGTCTTGCTGTCAGTACAGTGACAGTGCATGTCCACTGCTTAGCACGCATTCCTCTTGGGATCATGGTGTGTGTGCGTGTGTGTGTGTGTTCGTTGTATCCAGGCATGTCCGCCTGTCTGTTAGATTGCCTTAATCGCTTTGTTACCCTCAGGGATTGAATACCTAATGTGGACCCCTTAAATACCAATATATCCTGTTTTGATTTACACACACACACACACACACAAAAATGCAGGAAGTTCAACACATGAACAGCAGGAGTGACAGAAGGGGAAAACAAGGATGGCACAAAAGTGACAACAACTAAAGGGATAGAGACAAGCGGCTGAGAGGATGAGGAAATATGAGAGGAAGGACATAGTCACAGAAAAGTAAAGGAGGTGACACATTTCATGTAAAGTCGAAGTTTCGGTGTGAAAAATGTCCTGGAATGTCAACAATGGAGTGTTGTGTGTTGTTTTCTTAGTCTGTTTTTGTGCAGTGTGTCTATTAGGAACGCTGATTTCTACAAATCGGGCTGCCAGCGGCCCAAAATATTTTCCAGAAATGTCAGACAGGAATCTTTCATTATGGAAACACCAATCGCAGCTGTTGGCAAGTTTCAAAATTACTTTCAACAAAAAGTGGTTTTTGTCAACTACGATGCCACTCGCCTGACAAGACTGATAGTGTGATGTGTGATAGTGTACTGGGATGCACATCACTGTCCTGTTAGATTTAGAAGGATAGAACATTAAACTCACAGCTGTCTGTACTCTACACAGATACGACGACACATGTACGGGCTGGACTGGCCTACACAGATCACAGATCACAGCTTACAGAGCTCACACACAACATTAAGGCCACAGACTTGTGGTTGGCTATTTATGCTAGCTGAGTTTGGCTAAAGCACACTTACTCTTTAATTGAAGGAAGGACAAAAAATCGGAGTTCTGACTGTGTGCATTTGTAGCGTAGGAGAAATATTTGGGTGAGACAAACAAAGACATGAATGAAAAATCTGATGTTTTTTTAGGTTTTGCGTCCATCTTCCACTCCATCTTCCATCTTCCATATTTCTCCATCCTGTGTTGTTTTTGGCTCCTTCCCTTTCCCCAAATTTCACTTTCTCCTCTCCTTCTCATTTGTTTGCTCTCTCCTGCATTCTGTTCTCTTTCTTCCAGGGAGCTGCACCTCTCCACACTTTTCTGTCTCATCCTTTTATCTCTGTTGCTCTTGATCTCTCCACCTCATCCCTTCCTCTCTCCCTTTGGCCAAACGCTGCTTAAAGTTTTTGTTGAAAGTTGAAAAGTTGAAAACGCACACACACAAACACACCTACACACACGCGCACACACACACACACACACACACACACACACACACAGAAACAAATACAACATCTAAGTAATCAATAGGTAAAACCTGGCCGTGCCTTGATAATAACTGAATCATAGTAACATAATTTTCTGCTTTACTGCTTAAACATGTTTTCTCTTTTCAAAGTCACAGCACATAAATAGAGTGCTGCTGGAATATTTTTGTTATTTGGGGTTCATTTCTGTGTTAAATTGCATTTTAGAGTGTACATAACTTATGAGCATATACACTATATGGACTGTGAGTGTGTGTGTTTGTGTTTCTGTGTTACAGATGGCTGGAGGAAGCAGCAGCCAGTGGCAGTGTCAGAAAGCATCTCATCATGATAGGGAGAAAGTGGAGGAGGAGGAAGCAGAAGGATGGAGGTGAAGGAGGGGTGGCAGCGGATTACAGAATTGTCCTCTCGTCCCTCCTTCCTTCCTTCCTTCCCATCTTCTTTCCTTTCCTTGGGTCGAAGTTGGGTTAGTCCAAAACTTTCTATTTAAGTAAAATGAAAAGATGAGATACAATAAGCTGAGATAAAACATAATGAGATGAGATCAATGCATTCATCTCAGAGGACATTGTTATGCCATGGTGCTCAAACACTTTAAGATAAAGACACAAAATAAAGTAGTAAATAAAAAGTAATGAAAGTATTTATACATACACATACTAACACACGCACCCATATAAAAATATAAACATTCTACCAGCATACGGTGTCCAAATGTACATAATAACCGGAATAATAACAGCAATAATAATATTCAGCATGAGTGAAACAGGAGAAACCGTGTAACTATCGAGCTAACCTAACATGCTAAATAAATGTGGCTTTGTTTGTCTTGTTTGTCTGTCTCTCCATGTCCTGTATACACTAGTTTGTCTTTCTCATTTTGTAATTATTAATGACAAACTTAACTCAAAAGACCTGTAGTGTTTAATTTAACCACACTGTTACAGTCTCAAGGCTCTATAGGTCACAGGTTGACCCTGACATCACGTCTATAGGTAAACCCAGCGGCGGAGTGCTGAGACTCAGACAGATGTCCACTTGATTTATGTCCATGTTGGAGCTTCTGCTTACTGGCATTACTTCAGCAAGACTGGACACATATGAGACAGAACACCTGACACGCAGAATATCAGCTGCATGACACGCGCTAATATTAACGCACACACGCCTCCGTGCACATCTATAGGCACAGCACACACGGACACATCGTGTAGGACGTTTAAAATTACACACAGAGTCACTGGGTCAGTCACCACAGACGACATCTTTAACAGAAGCCTCAGCAGCTCCTTTAGGTGTCCCACTTAGGCAGTGAGGCAGCTCAAATCCATACATCCTTCTGTGGGCACAGAGACACACACTGACGCACAAATTCATGCTTATACAACGTAGAGAAAATATGACACACATAACGTAGGCTAAGGTTTTACGCCTATTTCAAATATGCATTTTTTGTCCACTTTAGTTAGTATTCTCCTAGTTAATACAATTTTCTGATCCAAGGCCGACCCCAGTAAAACCTGGTGGATCTTCACAAACCACAGATGGTTACTGGTGCCAAAAAATGAGCAACTGTGACAGTGCCGATACAAGCAAGTTTCAAAATCTGAGACACAAACACACTAATTACGTCAGTTATTTCCAGACTTTAATATTGGAGTATTGATACTTGTGATATTTATGTATTTGAGTATGTGTGCGTGTCAGTTTTTCTTAGTCTTTTTTCTGTGCTGCTATGTTCACATAATCGTGTGTGTGTGTGAGTGCGTCTGATGGCCTAGAACAGTAATGTATGTCTTCTCCTCAGCTGGGTTGATCTCATTGTGTCAAACTCAGGGCTGAGTAAGAGTGACTAATCACTCTTAAATAAGAGGACTCAGTCTACACACACACAATTTTTCCTCTCTCCATCCGGCCCCTGTTCATCTATCTGCTGTCTCCATCATCCCGTCTATACATTTGTCTTGTTTTGTGCTCCACCTCAGCTGTTTGCCATCTGTCTCTCAACACAGACATCTTCCCCCGGCGTCTCTCTTTCCATCCTCGTCTCTCCTAATGCTCCTTTTCATCCCTCTCCCTCTTTGGTTACAGTTGTTTTGTTGATTTCCTTTTAACACTAAACAGCACGGACAATAAGGAGCGATGACACCAAAGGTTCTGCTTTAATTTAAGAGGGCACTGTTCTTTTTACTTGACCTCTTTGTACATCGTGGGTTTATCGTTTAGCCAACTGATCATAAAATGGCTAAATCCAAATACCCAAGATGCACATCAGACCGCTTGCCATCCGAGCGCTCAGACAATATCAGGAGGAGGTTTCAGACACGTTCGTGAAGTAACATGGCGTGATGTAAGTGCATCCATCTCATTAAGGACACTACTTCAAATGTACTCCACCCAAATTAAAGTCGCTAGTAAGTTGTACACTCAGCACACATGCAGTGAATTATTTAGGGATGGAGCCCGCTAACCATGCAACCGCATCATGTGTAGACGCAAAGGCAACCACGAACAAGAGCCATGGACGGAATGCAGTTGAAATGGGAAGGCTGCTATCTTTTTAGGGTGAAGTAATCATTCTGTTGTCTCTCTGAAGGAACAGACACGGAGATGCTGTGCAGCGACTGGCCCAACACGGCCACTCCATACATCTCACACACGTGCATGATGTTGACATGTGTGTCACACACAGCAGACGAAAAGGGAGAAGCATTGTCGATGCCGATGGAGGTTTGTGACCTCTCCGTGATTGTTATTGCTTCATGTTTTTAGTAGCTCTCAAGGTAACACATTTTTTCCCAATACAAAATCACCAAACAGACAGAACTCACACACCCTTGTGTAAACTCAAGGGGGCAGTTTGTCTAAATTTTGGCTTCATGTAAGACCTCTGGCAGGCAAATGGGCATTTTATTATTTTCCTTTTGAGTACACAGCAAAACAGACAAACCCCGTATCTTACACCCCGAGCAAAGTGCTGCACAAGTGTCATTCCGCCATAGTGTGCTATATATCATCCAGAGTGTCGCAGAGTCACAGAGCAGTGCTAATTATGCTAATCCACCAATAGCCTTAATGTACCAAAAGAGTGGATTAATCTGTTTTTCTAATCATTCATAACAAACAAATGGTTTTCAAAAACTCCACAAAAGCAGACATAATGTATATATGACAATAACATCACCAGTGACAGCTCTATTTTACCGTCAGTCTGGACAGAATATTTAAGGCGTCCGAAACCTGAGAGAAACTTCATGTCGGGGAGCGTACAGATGATGATGTAAGAAGCTGAATACATAGACAGACCCCTGAGTACGGAGAAGGACTTACTGCGTCTGTGTTATGCTGAAAGATGTTTGGAATATTTCGCCTGCCCTCATTTCCATACATAATGAGGAAGAATAGTCAAAGCACCTCCTCTACATGCTGAGGAGCAGGTGAAGGTCTATGTGTGTGTGTGTGTGTGTGTGCCTCCAATGAGTGATTGCAGTTCGACCTTTCCTTCTGGCAAACTCTTCTGGATTGCACTCAGATCAAGATGCCAAGCACTATGTGTGTGTGTGTGTGTGTGTGTGTGTGTGTAGTGTTGTGTGGTTTGATGGATGCCACAGATCACGTTTGCTGGATCGCATTGTAGCGAGCCACGCAAGCAAAGTCATATCACATTAACACACACACACGTACGCATGCACAAACCTTTCACTTTGTGCACACTTGTCATCTCCTGAACGAATCAGTGAAGGCTGAGATGATAAATAATGATTGGAAACTCTGTTGAAGGTATACGTTCATTCTTCTGTGTGTGTGTCTGTGTGTGTGTGCATGTGACTGTGAGAGATTAGCACTGACCTGGCTTTATGTATTAGTAGAGAGAAATATCGTTCATGGCGTGTTGGTGAGTTCATTGTACAGCACAGAGGAGTCACAAAGAGCGTTCATTTCAAATCATCCATCATCCATCCATACCTGTTCAATAACACGGCAAAAACAACAATAAATTTATATCTATCTACCACTATTCATCAATCTATCATCGATCCAGGAATATATCCATCCATCATCGAGCAATCCACATATTCATATATCATCCATCCATCTATCCATCCGTCTATCGTCCTCCCATCCATCCATCCATCTAACATGTATCAATGTATATCATCTTCTTCCATGCATCCAATCATCCTTTCATGTTGATTTCTATTATTACAAAACATTCATCTATAGATTAATTCATGAAAAAGTATTATTTACCCCTACGTGGAGTTTTGAGGACTTTTACCTAAAGCATCGGATAGATTTTCTCAAACTATAATCAGCCTTTAATCTCATGTAAAAAACTTAACATCCAGCTCATCTGTCCAAATATCAGCTAAGACCCGGATCCATCCTATCCCCTCACGATGCTCTCGTGTGTTGTCTGCACATGTATTGTTGTTATGTACTGTCTGGCCATGCACTGCGTCATCTCTCAGCGGGGAAGTCACGAGATGCTGCTGCTGACAGGCTGAGGTGCAGTTCTCCAGGCAGCCTACAGGGGGCGGTGCACGCCGCACATTAACCGCTGGATTCAGAGAGGCTCAGGAGCAGCTGCACCGTACAGTGAGTGTGTGGTGTTCATGCTGCAGCACAGAATGCCTGCTGTCATCGTTTCGTACTGAAGTCAGTGTATCTGTGATATTCAGAGTTGTCATTATAAAGTGGGCAGCAACTGCTGACTGTTTTCATTCTGTCTTTCTGTTTATAGTAATCTTTTATATTTTAGACTCGCAGCGATTCAGAATTCTACATGAAATATAATTTCATTTGTCTATACATTTTTTTATACAATTTTAAATCATAACATATGCTTTTATAAAGGAAAATACACAAAAAAGGTTCAAACAAAAACTCAGCACCACAGGTCCTCTCAATCTAAAGTGTTTAAACTTGTACGGGGTTTAAGGAAATAAATCTTTTTTTGTCAACCATAGTGGAAACACCATGATGTAATTAAAATCAGCATGAATCAAAGTGTTCTTATTCCAAGTAACAGAGCGGGTTGTCCAAAGAGCCGGTGCCATGCGCCTGATTGCTGTGATTATTGGCACAAAGTCTGAGTACCAGTTTTCAGCAAGAACCTTTTGTTTCCTTTTTATAGCAATCATGCGATGATGTGGGCAGGCACAGGTCTTATTTCTACCATTCCTTCAATTATACTATAAAAATGCATAATTGAATCACAACACCAACCTATCTCATCTGAAAATGGTGGTGGTGGTGGTGACATTACAGATAATCTCCCATTTATATATAAGATAGATAGATAGATAGATAGATAGATAGATAGATAGATAGATAGATAGATAGATAGATAGATAGATAGACGTACAGACAGACGTACAGACAGACAGACAGACAGACAGATAGATAGATAGATAGATAGATAGATAGAGAGTATCTGGAGAGTATCTGGGAACACCTTGGGAACGTGACCAGGTAGAGGAACATCTGGACTACATCACTTTGTGTGCTGCCTCCGTGAGGTAAATTCAGATATGCAATTAGAAAAACAGGTGGGTGGAAGGTTGGACAGTCTTGATAATGTCGAGACCAGCCGTGTTGGTGCATTTTTGTAAGACACCCAGGAGGAAGAATCAAAACAAACATAGAGGAAAGTGGTGGGTCAGATACTGGAGGCAACAAAACCTGCACCTGCAGACCAAGAAAGTCACAAATGGTGTGAGGAGGGGATCCAAGTTGCTGACCGAAGGCCCAAAAAACAAGCAGGTGAGTGATGCTGACTCACTGAAATAGAATAAAATAAATAAAAATAATTTTATCTCACAAATGATGCAACCACAATCTGCAACCTATCTTATGAAAAAGTGGGCCTAGGATGCAACATTCTGACATTATGTCTTAGTTAACCATCGTCGCTTGGGTCAAGTTCAAAATTTCACTGTCGGGCTTTTTGATGAAGTTGCCGAAGTCCATGTGTGAGAGAGTGGAGGTGATTGATGTCACTGAACAACAACAATGCAGGTGAATATAAATTAATAACGTGAAAAGGAAAATTAGGGCTATGAAAGTTGTGAAATGGCCACCAAACGATTATCAGAAGAAGGTCAGGTTTTCTCCAGTTAGCTACGAGTCAGGCTCCAGTCCTTTCCTACGGGACTTTGTCAGGTTACAGTGAACGAACTCTTGCTGCGGTGGGTAAGACTCAGGCAAAGATTCAGTTGGACTACGATTGGTTTCCACTCAGTCAAGAATTTCTCAAGAGGCTAAAATGGCACTGCAGTTTTTGCCTTCGTTTATAGCTTGTTCATCTTGTAATGTAATAAAATCTATAATAAAGAAAAGAATATAAAGGGATTCAAAAGGTGGTATGTGTGGTAGGCCAGATATGACTCGGGGTTACAGATTGGAGTTGGATTGAAAAGTCCTGATTTAAGTTACAATGTTTATATAGATACTCTGGAGATGCCTCTGAGACTCTGATACGATGTACGATGAGAGATTGGGCCGATATCACCAATCATAGGTCTGATATGAAACACGTGAAATAAATTCAGTTTATGGTTTCTTTTCCCAATACATAGAACGCATGAACACAAAGTGCTTATAGATTCTCATCTAATTGAATAAGAAATAGGATGACATATCCACTAATTGATCTTCTCATTAAGTGCTGCCGGTGATCTCTGCCTGGGCTCCAGTAATCAATTATCACTAAAGATTAAAAGGGAAATGCCGATGCGGCTTTTGTTTACCTTCCAAAACCAGAAGGTTTTTAGTTCCTTCACTGAATCCGAATCGACTCCTATTGACTTCCAGAGTTTTTCTTTTGCCAAACAGCATCTTCTCCTGAGAGGAAGAGACAGAGATCATCAAAAACATATTTCTTCTTCATTCTTACACAGGCAGCAATTCTTCATGAGAGCTGATGGACAATTATGAACGATAAAATAACATTGCGGGGGGAGGGGGATGACACACCTACTACTCTGCACACATATCTCCTTGTCAACTGAACCTACTCTGCCGCCCGGCATCAAAAGAAACTCATTGAAATCAATCATTTTGTTTTCCTTTGTTGCTGGCGAGAGTAAATGTCAGGAAAGAAGAGTTAATGTCTTCTTCCTGCTTTAGTGTCCACTGTCCAAGTTCAAATGTGAACTGGCAGTATTTTCATGAGATGATAGCCTTAAATGCTAGATAAATAGATGCTAAATGCTAAATAGTAGAACTTACTTTTCTCATCCCACAAAGTTCAGATCAAAAGTCAACATGGAGCAAACTTTACATATGTCCTCTTCTCTGTACTTGTTTCTCACAGACCAAACTGACCAGCATATCAGCCAAACTGCCATCAGAAGTTTTACAATGACATCATGTTTTAATAAAGCCATTCAGAGGACGGTTATTCATGTTAGATGTTGGCTGAACTGTTGATCTGTGGTGTCTCAATGGTTCATCGATCTGAAAAACAAAAAAAATACATCTCGTCTTATGTTTTCCATGTTTTCACGGTCATATTCTCTCAGAGTTCTTTATAAATTCTTGTTTCCTTGTTGCGCTGTTGTCTTCCTTTGTTCTGCACAAACTTCTCTAAACATGTGACTTTACCCCCAATGTGGAAATGAGAAGTCATGTCCTACATAATGTAACCACTAAGTCATTTCCATTACAGTAAATATGATGAACGTGATCCATTCTCATGGCTGGCAGTGCAGAAAGAGAATGAATGTAATGCATGTTAATT
The DNA here is from genome assembly GCA_900303265.1 of Brotula barbata. Classification (NCBI taxonomy): domain Eukaryota; kingdom Metazoa; phylum Chordata; class Actinopteri; order Ophidiiformes; family Ophidiidae; genus Brotula; species Brotula barbata. The sequence continues at coordinate 26,396 of OMNV01026241.1, read as the reverse complement.
CACAAACAATCCAAAAACGAAAGCAGCAGGAGATTAAAGTTACTAAAGAGGATCAGAGTTGTCACCTGACACCATGAGGGAAGCACCAGCCCCGGCCTGTGGATCGGCCACTTTGGTGAACAAGTGATTAGGTGGAATTTTATTTGTATTTTTTTGTATTTGATTATAAAAGAAGTATCAAAACAGCCCTAAATTGTTATCATTTCATACTTCTATCTCCATTGCAGGTCCAGACAGAATAATGAGAAGGGTAATTTTGTACCTATAACTCATGACACGTATTTTAATACTTGAACAGTAAACCTTAGCCTCCAGAGGGCTTAAGTGCAATAGTTGTGTTAGTTTTACTTCCTGAAGCACAGAAAAATAGAGAAAAGTGACCTTGCTGAGGATGGAGTGATAAAAACCATGTGCATGTTAAACAGTGGACTCTGCAGATGGCTGCTCCTCTGCTTATACAGGACACAGGCCATTAGCACATTAAGAGCCGCTGTCACTGCTCATCAACACGCATAAACACTAATCCACTCGCTCAAATTGGCAATGACAAGAAAAGAAAACATTTTCACAAAGGTCACTCACCTGAACGGACATCATCGGTCTGTGAACCAAACCGAACAGAAAAACGGAACAATTTATGATTGCATGCATAAATAAAGAAGAGATGGGGCTGAACGAGGTCCACTTCAAGTCATATCTGTTGTACTAGGACCCCCCTCTGGGTCAGTTGACACTCGGGGACGTTTATGTTTTTCTTTTAGTAAATTACATGATCAGTAAAAGCTATATTTTGTGTTACTCAGGTGTGAAAATCAGAAACGATTGAGTGTATTCACGAAAGGAGCAAATACTTTCCATTTAGTTTTCACTTTGTCAGAAAGGGAGTGTGTGGTGGTGTGTGTGTGGAGCAGTAACAAATAAAAATATGTAAAAATTGATGGAGTGTAAATAACCTTCATCCGATCCCTCTGCCATGTCCACTTTTAAGAGACACGAACTTTCTAATAACATAAGGCGAAAATAGCAACATTAAAAGACAAAATGAAAGGTTTCATCTGCAGTATCTCCCTCTTACACATGGACAGAGTGTTCTGAATACTAAGGATATTTTGGATAAGACATTAAGATTCATCCTCATATCTTACTAATCAATGCCCAAATACATAGAGGGCTGCAGGGGTTACCGTGGAAACTGGCTGACCCAAACAGAAAGGTGTAACAGAGCAGTAAAGATGGAAAGGTGTCTCTCTTTCTCCAAGTATAAAAACTATTATTATAGATAATATTTTGTACCCCCACACCCCTGTATTATTCTATCGCACTCCTGCAACAATTTGGCAGTTCTTCCAATCATAAAAATCCTGTATAGTATAGATTTAAAAAAACCCAAGTGTTTTGTTTGTAGCTGGACACGTCTAGGTGATTCAGCCATTAATAAACAAAAAAGTGACTTACATCCAACACTATTGACAGTTTTGTGCTGTTGTTGTTGGAGCAACACACTTAGCTCAATATGCAACACTTCTTCCTCTTATTCTCTGCCAGTCTGCTGCTGTGTTTGGCTCCCCGAGGGGACAACAGTACAAGTGTTTTTGATTCGGAGCCAGGCTACAGATGCACCAGACAGCCTGAGCTACGTGTCACACCCACATACAAGTACACATACATGTATAAACAAGTGAGTACGCTCACACGTACAAGGACACGAACCAAAAGAGGAAGAGAGGATTATTTATTCCAAAAGGACGGAGAATAGCAGCAGATTATTTAATTAACACACAGAGGGCCTTGAACACACAGCTGTAAGTAAATGTCCATGTTCATACGTGTGGTGATGAAGTCGTGCTGTTGTCGTGTCAACAGGCCATTAGGGGTCACGTGCGTATTGATTTGACTGATCTGCGTGTGTTGTCGGCTTTCATTGTTTAATCACTTTTATTGACCACTGAAAAGCATCAATAGATAATTCAGCTTTAGCGGATTTCAATCAATGAGCCACAATTCCCAAACAACTTGAAGTGTTTACGTTTGGAGTGCACATCCTTAATCTGTGCTGCTGCTGTGCTGCTAGAGGTGCAGGGGAAAAGCAAATCTGCTTCCTTGGCAGAGAACCTCTGTGCCCGGTTACGCCAAAAACAAGGAGTGTGTCGAGTCTCCCCTGTCTGAGCAGCGATGAACCACGTTCGAGCGGACTTGTCTTTTAAAGGGAACGGTGATGCTCTGTTCATTTCCGTAACAAACCCGCCTATGATTAATTAGGGGCCTAAATTCTAGCCCTTTGTGCGCTGTGCCTCACTGTGCGGTGTGATTACGTGCCGTCTAAAAAAGCAAAATGGACTCGGGCACGCCGCAAAGCGCTGGGTGCTTTAGGACGGCAGACTGTGTGCCATATATCGTTTAAATAAGGCCCCCTGTGTCTTAAACTGACTGTATGTCTCATAGCATAGGTAGTTATTTTTGATGAATACGGTTGATGGTAAGTAAAAAAAAAACAAAAAAAAAACAAGAAAACAAAAAGGAACAGCAGGAACTATGGAGGACAGAATAATCCCTGTGTTGCTGTGGGGACGGGGGACAGACGGGTTTGTCCGCATATTCACCAGATTAATGTTCTATTATATTATGTGATGTGAGATGTGAATGTCAGCTGAAACATCGGGTCTACTTTCTGAAAGGGGGCGATGGGCGAGTTGGTGTGACTATTAGGCTACGGTGGTGGCTGTGTATGACATCATCAGTGTGTGGGCTCCAGTAATGACAGCCTGTCTGCCCTGTGTTCTCCGGCTGAGTCTGACAGACCTCCAAGTTGGATTGACAAATCCTTCCTCGCCCGCTCCTGTACATGGCATGTCTCCGTCACGGCTTTTATCCTTTCCTTTAAACTCTTAAGTCTCTCACCTAAACCTCCTTTTCACACCTCTTTGCCTCATTTATTTCTATTGGTGTCCATTTTCTCTTCCTCCGCTCACTCTTTCTCTCCTTCCCTCTGCAGTCGTTTCCACCTCTTCTGTATTCCTTCTAATTGTCTCTCCCTCCATCCAGGTTCCACTTTGCTCCTCCCAAAGGACCTGTTAACAGCAAAAAGCTGCCTCCTCAGAGCGAACACACACACACACACACACACTCACACCTTATTGTTGCCGTTTTCAGACTTGGTAAAGAGAACAAACTGCTATTATTCACCCTTGCCTGCAGACCATGTAGGATACCAGAACACACACACACACATACACACACACCGGACAGATTTACAGGGCAGTAAAACAGACAACTCTGCTCTACAATCTCTAAAATGACAAACGATCAAAGCCATACCATCATTCAGAGCGGAGAGAGAGAGAGAGAGAGAGGGAGTCCATTGACAGGCATTTTGAATTTACTCATTCAAAAATGTGTTATGCGATTGATTTAATGTCGAGGTGAAAAACAAACACCTTGTAAAACTATAACGGAGACAGACCTTGGGACTCGGAGATCACGTAGGACACGACTCCTCCTTATGTTAAATCTCTGTGCGGCACACCTCGGGAACAAACTTCCAGAAGATCTGAGGCCTGCAGTAACTCTCGGCTCCTCTAAATCAAAGCTTCAGTCTCTTTTATTCAGCCATGGACGCTGCACTGTCACCCTGTAATCTCTTTGGTTTTTCATATTTTTTTTCTCCTTGTCTGAATGGTGCTGTAGTTATAACTTGGGCCAATTAGCAGCGTGAGATTCATATCTTTCTTGATTTGTTTTGCTCTGCTTGGATTTTTCCTGTGTGAGACCACACTGAATCGCAGGCCAGAAAATATAAATGCCTCATGAAATGTTTGACTCTTTTACATGACGACTGTCAGGAAGTGATCTTCGTGCCCGCTCCCACTCCCTCATTAACGCTGAGGCAGGGAATCGCATTTAATTAGGGAAATACCACACCCTCAGTGTCAGTGGGAGCAGCAGGGACGATCATATTATATATATATATATACAGTATATATGTTCTTATTTTATATTTACTTTCTCACATTTGAATCCAGAACAAACCTGACTTGAGAGCTTCGGTGCTAATTAATTTCACAGAGCACCAACGCTTAATGAATGCCAAACCGTTCCAAACGCTGGGAGAATGCTGCCCTTTACCTTATATACTGTACCAGTGTGTGACAGCTCATTTGGTCTGAACCATGAAGGCGTGGCTGTTACATCACACCTGCCTGCTCTTTGCTTCCTCAGAACCATAACCGGGCTTTATTTTGCTTCTGAATATGACATCAGTTAGGCTTTATATCTCCTCTGCTTTACATGAGGAAGTCTGGCATCGCAGCCAGAATGGAGTCTTGTCAACAAATTTTCTTCCTTTCGCAGACGTCCCGGCTTCGTCTGATGCTTTGGATAAT
>OMNV01026241.1:0-18149 GCA_900303265.1 Brotula barbata | reverse complement strand
ACGTGTTATAGCCATGTGTCCAAGTCCCCTCTGAATACTCATAATTATACAGTACACTTTAAAATACTATATGAAAGGTGCTGTGGCTGTAAGACTTTGATGATCGCGGAGCCACAGGGAGACAAACAGACAAGTCCACAGGAGAAAGATCAGGAGAAATTGTTATTAATACTCTGAGACCACGATCACTCTACAGGGGAGATAGATGGATGGATGGATGGATGGATGGATGGATGGATGGATAGATAGATAGATAGATAGATAGATAGATAGATAGATAGATAGATAGATAGATAGATAGATAGATAGATAGATAGAGTTTTCATCAGACGCTGGGGTTATAGGTTATAGGTCGCTAAAGTTTTTACTCAATATAGCCGAGGTGCCGATCCAATATACTGTGAAAGAGATGCTCACTACCAGACTGCAGGCTTTTGGGTTTATCAGATTTATTTCAACAAATTTACAGCTTTTATGGTTTTGCGGAAACAAAAGAAGTACATTAAAGAGAACGCCTCGGGGTGTCCGAGATAATTTTCAGGACATAGATATCAAGTGAAGCCTTTAATAACAGAACTTACTGTTTCTATATCAACCAAAAAGCAATAAAACAATTTTATTTGTGTGAAAGAACATTGAAGAAGCATTAGAAAGACACCACTATTGACATGTCCATTGTTTTGGATAATGGCTGTTCTTTAAATATAAGTATTGTAAACTCTGCAAGGTCACTAAAAGTCAAGATTGACTCGTACACAAACCCTTGACACCATGACTGCGCAAAATTGCCAGGTTACTAATGGGAAAAGATGAAATATAGTGAAATGAGAGGAAGAGCACCTGTAGCAGACTGGAGTAGACTCAGAAAACTGGCCCTATAGCCAAAGTGATTAAGAGAAGAGAGTGCAAAGAGTACTGACAGAGCAAAGGTAGGACGGAAGAGAGGAGTCAGGCAGGTATGCCACCATGAGATACAAAACAGGGTCCACTTATCTCCTAAAGCACCTGCTAAAGAGTCGCCCCTAATGCTGAGCTGACAGCACAAACATACCGGACTTCTAAGTGTGTGTGTGTGTGTGTGTGCTTTGGAAGATTTAAAGGCATTTAAAGTCACAATACAGCATAGCAAACTTTGAAAATAACAACATTTCTAATTCTATGTGGGTTTTTCTGAGCTTTCATGCCACATTTTGTGTAAGTCGAACGTTTCCTCATTAAGTTAGAGCTTTTCGAAGCCACAGCAAATAACCCCGGGGCTCGTCCGAGCTCAGCGGGAAACAAATCCATAAATATGGAGTCCTTCTCCCGTACTGTGTGACTGGAAATCAACACCATTTTCAAAGGAAAGTTACCCAGATGCATGTTCAACACTGTGAAATGGCGCCCCTGGTGGTGGTGTTTTTTTAAAGTTTTTTTTTTTAGGGCTTTGCTTCACTGCAACCGCGAGGCCCAGTTTGCTTTACTGATGACTCGGCATGCTAATAACCATGTGACAGTCCGAGTAATGTATCCGCTAAAATGACTCTACTCGGTTTATCAAATAAAAACAAAACTTATAAATTGGTACTTCCACACACAATACCCACACACAAATTAGTATAGTCTGGATTTTAAGTGGGAGTTTTCCACACCATATATAACCATATATATAACCGTATACATATCCAACTCCAAAACTGATCAATAAAATAATGATTATGGGGTGAAAAATCAAATATAAATATAAAAGGCAAAAGACTCAGATAATTGTTGTGAAACAAAAAGATTGTAACTCTAGAATCTCGCCAAGAGCAAGAAGAAAAGAGAGGGTGTAAAAGGCAGACGGATGGAGAGAGAAACGGAGAGGTAAACAGTGGTGTTGTTTTCGAAAAAGGAGTGCAGAGTCATTAATCACAAAGGAGTCTGATTTGGACAACTTATCTGTTCCCACCCAGCCTCCCGCTCTGCAGGGACCACATTCCTGAAAGAATGTTTGATTTTAGGGGCAATGATGGAGAGAGAGAGAGAGGGGCTGCACAAACACCAAGAAAAGGGGTGAAGCTGCTTAGATAAAAAACAAACAAACAACACTTTGCTAATTAAACTTCCAACATTTCTCTGGGTATTTTTCCTCTGTCTTTGCCTGTGGGGATCCACGTACAGCAGCCGAGGTGCTTCACTTGTGTACTCGAGTAACAAATTACTCGAAGACTTTTCCGCAATACTTGCATGGCACACATGCTAAGTAGCTCTGGTAGAGCGAAAAGGAGGGGTAGAGAGAGAGCAAAAGGAAAGTAAAACCAAAATACTTAAATAGATGAAAAGAGGAGACAAATGATTATAGACCAAGCTCTGAAAAATAATAAGTATAAACATCAAAAATATGAATCAATTTAATAATTACAATTCAATTCGAATTCATTCAAAATCTGACAAATAATCGATGAGGATTTTAAAAAAAACAACAAAAAAAACCAACAGCCATTAGGCGGAGGAGCTGCTGAGTTTCAAACATGCAATACGAGAATAAAATCCTCTGTGAGAACCAGGAATATGTCAGCACCTTTGGAGACAGCATGGTGTTAATGAGACCACTGGAGCAGCTGAGCCCACACAGCCACACACTCAGCAGTTTTTACCACAAATCAATGGATTGGGGGCCCACTTGAGGGATGAGAACTCTCTGTCTGCTTACCACCAACCCGTAAACATACAGTTGTCCAAGATTGAGGACAGATCCCCAGAGTTCATCTTTAACATCTTTAAGACAAAGGAGGCGAACATCTGATCACCCCCAACATGTTGAAGGCCCAGCAACGTCTGCTCAGGAGCCTCGAGGTCAGGAAGAACATTTTAATATCTGTGTACAAATAACTCACTGAATCTGTACTTACTGTCAATATCACATCCTGGTTCAACTCTGTCTCAAAGCTCTCCCGAATCATTAACCAAGCAAGTCAAATACAGGCTACATCCCAAACTCAATTATCAGTGCTCTAAACCCAAGCAGCTGAGAGGAGAGCCAACCTCATCACAGATGACCCCTCACCCCGGACTGCTTTTTTTTAGTCAAACAAAGAGTGAAACCATGGACAATGACCTTGGTTCCATACAGTATGTACTCTGTCACTGTGCATACACTTGTACCCTGCATTTTAAACTGTTTGAGCCACGTGTGCTGTCTATTTGAATCTGTTTTATACCCACCGTACATCTTATTCTGTCTCAGTACTGCACACTGAGCCACGTCTATTCTATTTCTATTTCTATGTTTTACTCTGCCATTGTTAAAGGAGGATGAGCGCAGCAGTGATTATATCTGCTTACGATTGTGCTTTTGTTACACATTCATTGTCTCCACATTGAGAAAATGATTCGGTTATTTCAAGAGAAAGCCTATTGTCATCAGCTGTGATATGATGGATTTGAAACTCTGCCTCCTGTCCAATGAGCACAGTGCTCATTGATAGGTCCTTAAATACAATGCAGATTATGAGTCAGAGATTTATCAGACAGCTCTGTAAAGCCTGTGTGGCTGCAGTGTTAACTTCAGTTAGCATCCTGTCTTTGACTCTAATAGCTCATTATGAATTACACGCCTGTTCAGAGTGTAACCACCTTCAATTTAACAGGCTGCTAGGTTTGTTTGATGTTACAGCCCGGGTCGTCATCCTTGCCTTCTCCAATATCCACTCTCTCTTTTTCCAGGTCAACAGGGGACAAGCTGGCTCAGACAGTAAATCCTTGGTCATTCAGGAGAAAACATCTGGGGCTCTGTAATCACAACAAGCCCAGGAACCAAATCCCTCAAGGCTGGATTTTGTACAAAAACTTCTGATACAGAAAGTCTGGACTGGTGGTTCTGTCCCAGTGGAGGATGCTCCTGTGGCGAGGGAGTCTGAGGACCTCTAACTGGAAGAAAAGCACGGAGCAGACCCAGAATGAACTGCAGGGTTTCAAGTTGATCTTGGATCAGGACTGGAAGAGTCTTTTCTCAGACTCTCAGATTGAAAATCAATGCAAAGGTCAAAGTTAAGACAGTATCATTCAAATTCAAATTCATTCAAATCTATTAAAATTTGAGGTGGATGTCTAAATTAAACAAAACAAAACTGGCGCCGTGTCACGCACCTGTCATTGACTCTGTTGCCACAGCAACATGTCCTCGAGGTCAAACCTGATCAGAGCAGTTTTGTCTGATGTAAACAAGTTTAGGAAATCTCATTCCTTAGAGAACAACCTATCAATGTTGGAGTGCTAATACTATGGAGAGAATTCTAAATTTGGAGAAGATTGCGCGATCTATCCTAATCTAATCTAATCTGATCTGATCTGATCCGATCCGATCCGATCCAATCCAATTCAATCCAATCTAATCTAATCTAATATAACCTAACCTTATCTAATCTAATCTAATCTAATCTAATCTAATCTAATCTAATCTAATCAACTATAAACTATACTTTATACTTTATACTAAACTATACTGCTTATTTTCTCTCCTAACCAGTGGTTTTGCCTTTGTTAATTTCCTTAAATTGTGTCATGAAGCTCTCGTCTCACTGCAGTGAGAAAAAGGGAACACTCTTCCTCTTGTCATGGTTTCAGCCAATCACAGGCTTGCTGATCATGGTAACTGCGCTCGTAGTTGACAGGATCAGACAATCGGTAATGTCGAACGTGATCCAGAATTTACGGAGCACGTACGGAGAAAACTCACAAACGTGAAATGTGTGAGCCTTGCGTAGGACGACGTTAAGGTGGTTCAGACGGAGGAGAGGGTGCTTTGAACACAGGATGGAAACTTTGGAAGTCTTTCAGCTAATTTTCCAGTGCAGTGATTTTACTTACGCAGATGAGACGGAGACAATCCCACAGAGACACCAGGCAGTCGTGAAACATTTGCTCCTAAATGAATTTCAACAGGCAGCCAGAGTTTTTAGCAAGGAAAAAAACCCAAAACAAACAAAGTAAATTTTCTTGAGGATTTATAGCCCGAGCCTTCCAGTGATAAAGTACTAATTTCACAGAATGGTTCTTCGATGGATAATGAAACTATCAGGTAATGACTTTTTCTCCTTAAAAATGGCATTTTGGAAATTAACTCCTCAACTCACTGAAGTGTTCTACCCATTGAAATAACATTGTCCAACAAAGCATTCCAGTCATCAATCAAAATTAGTAATTAAATGTGATATTTTGATTAAAATGTATTTTTCAATTTCCCCCAGAGCAGTAATCCATAATTCATAGGTATTCATTATTTTTACAAAACCCTGAAAAATATCTGTTGACCTTCATAGTGTTGGAAGCTTCACTCATCCTATCAGTGTAAACAGTGTGACAGGAGAGCTTCTTGTTGTCTCTCAGTGTGATCCGGTTTAAGGGCAGCATGATACATGTGTCAAATATGTTTGGTACATAGGATTCAAACTGAATTAACCGAGTACCCTGAACTGGTCCCGATCCTCATTGGTCAAGACCAAATTTCCGATAAGCTAGATAGTCTGTCTGTGTATGGACAGCTGAGAGTTTAAGTGTTACATAACCTTTTTCTTGTTCTTGGTATCAGCAATCTTTTTTAAAACATTTTTGTCTACAGTTCTTTCATATTTGGTGGTCTTAGGATTCCACAGGTTTGATTCCCACAGTGCAGCGTCTCAGTCTCATCTTGCAAGGGGAAATGAGCAATGGGCCGCATGGTTGTCGTCCGGTTTCAACCACACAGCTAAGTTAGGCTTGTCCAACCCGTTTTGATTAAACTTGACCTCTGGCGTGGTGAAGGTCTGCTAGCTATGTTAGCTACCTGAAACAAAGGCCCTCCAGCAAGCACAAGGAAGGGCTGATGGGTCCATCAACACATGAAAACTTTAGATTTTACAAAGAAGTGGATGAAAGTATAATGTAAATTGTATTTAGTGTCAATAGTAAATAAAGCCTTATTTTCATACAAATACAATTCCAGACTTTTCAGGATCCACAGAAACCCTGGGACTCACACGAATGAAGCTGATGGTGAAGACATCGTACGCTCCAACGTAGCGCTGTCCTACGTAGCCTACACGCTACATTGAGCAGCAGCCTCACGGAGGTTGAAGCTACCGGCGGCCCCGTGTTCCTTCTAGATATACATGAAAATTAATGTGTTGCGATTTGCGCCTGGCACTGTTTAGGATTTCAAAGCAGCAGCAGCCCAGAGGAAGACTCTCTGTGTCTTAATGCTACGCTTTAATCAAGTCAATGTTGTTCTTACTGCGCAGATAGCAAGTAACAAGGTGAAATAACACACGTTTCCTCCGGAGAGGAACGGAACGCCGTGGCCTCCGGTCACCTAAAGCCTATTGATGTTTGCATTGATCCTGAGCATGTTTGAAGGTTAATGCGAGTGCATGTGCAACGAGTCCTGTTTTCATATGTGCATTCATTAGCGCTTAAAATGATGCGTGGTGCTGTTGTGTATACATGAACGTGTGCGTCCGGCCTGGTAGGTGTGTGTACGTACACTCAGAGGTCAGATCCCAGACAGTATTGATCAGCGCATTGAGCTTCCAATCATTAAACAGTTTGTTATTGATCAGGGCCAGATAACTGAATAATCACGAGCACCTTTCTCTCTGGGTTTTCTCAGCCTTCACAATCAATCTTCCCTCCATTTCCTCACTTTGTGCCACATCCACTTCAGCAGACGTTAGTTTCCTCCCCTACTTTTCTTTCACCACCTCTCATCTCTGTTGTTTTTCTCCTGATAATTTGCCCTTTAGGATTTAATCACTTTCAAAAATCTAATTCGAAAGAATAATTATATGTCTTCTGTTTAACCTTTCCTGATTTTCAAAAATTTTAGCATTTTGAATTAATAATTTATAAACTATAATCATTTAATTTTTTCTTACAATTTAAAATTTTTTTTTAATTTCTTAAAAATCACTTTAAAAATTGAGTGGTTGATTCTTTATTTATAAACTTTGGATATTTAGGACAGATGGATATCTCGTAAACAAGCTAATTGTGTAAAAGTTATTTGGGTATTCCATTATTTTGCTCTTCCAGGCCTGGAAAACAAGTTTCACAAAACAATAAATCAAAAATCCTTGAATTTTCCATGGTTTTTATGACCCCAGAACCAAAAATACAGTTGTGCGGATTCATTAATTAAATGCGTCCTTGTGTAAGATCCGTGCATTACATTCACTCTCTCTCTGCACTGCTAGGTAACCATGTAACGTCAGCACTAGGGCTGCACGATATATCACATTTCTATTGTCATCACATTAATAATTCATGCAATACGCATAGAGGCCTGCAATAAAATTAATAACATGAATAAAGTCATTGAGGTTGACAAAGAGTTGGAGGACATTAGAGGAATGCTTTGTGACTCACAGCATATATTATAAATGAATATTTTAATTTGTCCCTGAAAGACTCTGATGTTGACCATTTGATTCATAATCAATTTAATCAGAACACTGAACATTTACAGCCCCAAATGTGAATTCAGGCACTTTAGGACTTTAAAAGATGGTCAATTCTTTGAGCTTGAGCTGATCTATGCCAGCGTGAGCTGAAAATGGTTTCCTGAATCCCTAAAGTCTTCTAACTGTGAATATTCAGCACCTCTTCCCTCGCATTTAACAACCTTTTAAGATTAATTGAGCTATCATCACAGAAGAAGAGGAAATGAAATCCAGGTGAGTAATCCATCCCACTGCCTCTTTAAAGCTGATTCTCAACAGAATGCAGGAACAGACCACCGACGTAGGTGTGGTAAACAAATGGGAAAATGCTATGTGTAATTTTGGCAGTCGTGCTGTTAGAGAATTCACTTGTGCAGCTTGACCGACACTCAGACAAACACAAATGTACTCAGTGCTCAGAGTGACCAATTCCTCAGTTTTTCATATAAACAGTGCAGCGCATGCAGCCGATTGTGCGTACGCGGGCTTGGGAAGCTGCAGGAAGCTGATAAGAACCAGAGGCTGAGGGCGACGGAAGCTTCAACTCGGGCTGCAGGACTGCACGCTGACGCGCTCTGGATCTACACACACCAGGGCCTCTTGCATTTTCCAAGGGTCAACATTTGTAAAGTGTATAGGAATCAAATGAAAAGGATGATTGACGAGAAAACTGATTACAGCGTCTCCACCCACGCGTCCCGCCGTCATGTCTGTCTTCACGACTGAACCCTGAAACACGGCTCACTACAGCCTCAGAAAACACAATATCACTATCGCAGTTGTTGTTGGTTTTACCCACAACATGTCTCAAGGTGTTTTAACACCTGTAGTTTGTTTGCTCTGGTCCGAATCAGTTGGGGTTTTTTTGCCCTTGGTTTGGTTTGGTTTCTTTTCAGACAGGGAAAAATCCAAGCAAACCAAAATGCATCACGTGAGAATGTGATGGACGGGAGCAAGAAAGTAAACACAGGAAGCAGGTCCTTATCCACAGAGTAATTTGCATATGCACCAATCAATGATTGTGCTTGTTTTGCACATTCTTACAAAATTGATAGAGACTAAAATTAAGATATTGCCTGTTTTTAATGTAGTTTTATTGTAGAAGTACACAATTTAATTTTTAAGACTTTTCAAAAGTCCAATTTTTTTCCCCCAAACCTATTGAATTAGATGTAATAATCTCTGTCCCTGTGTCTAACAACCACTAAGGTTGTGAACGCCTATATCTAAGTCGCGTCAGAATACTCCGCTCATCGAATAGCCTCGACTGCATGCAACGCAAAGTTGCAAGCAAGTTCACTTGGACACTGTAGTTAGATAGTGATTACATCATCAAAGATTCCCACCCATGCACGCAAACAGTGTTTACTCATGTAAGCTGGCAACAAGAACGATGGTGTTTCTGCGTTGCGTAGGTTAGCATTGACACTTTAGGTGGGCATAAAAGTGAAAAAAAGAACATTCTGGATTGTGAAAACAACAAACTAAATAGCTGTCCAATTACTTCGAGATACATGTGCCAATAACCAATTCCCTCCTCTCAACTTTTGGTACTCACACAGACAGGACTAAGCCACAAATACGTCATGCATTCACCCATGGGACAAAATTTATTGAAAACACTTGGATGGATAAACTATGGAAGAGGACAACCGAAAGTTTCTCTGAGTCTGTTTTGGAATGGTATTTTGAAGCCAACGTGTGGGTCAAATCATTTATACTGAAAATATGTCCAAAAGTAAACAAGCACACAGGTGAGATTGTCCAAACTCAGCGGTCATCGGCCTCCTGGGGCCTCTGTAATGATTTTCATGGTCAATAGCAAGGATTTGACTTCAAAGATTAGTGTGTGTGTGTGTGCGCATGTGTGTGTATGTGAGAGAGAGAGAGAGACATTGCCTGCAGCTGTAGTCAGGGGCTGCACGGAGTTTGATAAATGATGTGTGTGTAATTGTGTCAAGGATTATTTACGTCAATGTAGTGGGTTTGAGTGTGTATCTGTACATGTGTTTGACTCCAATTGCGTGTTTACTCGGGCTGTCACATGCGTTGATAATGTGTCAACGCCACGAATTTTAAAGAAAATTCCATTATAGTAAACCTGTGATAAGGCAAAAGCTGTTTCCTGTTTGGATGAGCTGCACGTGCACTACATTGACAGCGCTGTGCCGTGGAACAGCTCACTCGACCTAACGTATCGTTCACGTATCACAGGTGTTAAATGTTAACAGGTTACACCATTCACTCCACACACTTCAGCACAGCAGCACCGGAACCTCTTTAGAAGGACTTACACACAAAGTATAGGAGGCAGTTACCACGGCCGAGAGAACAAATGGCAGGTTTGATTTATTTATTCAACAAACATCTGAAGGCTGCAGCAGATACACAGTTATTTATTGTAGACTTAGCAGTTATCTCACTAGAATTTGTACTAAAATGAGAGGGAAAAAATGCAAAGAAACTGGAACACACCACTCAGCGGAGACCACTGACTGAGGTAATGATAGTTATTCTCTTTTGTGTTTTCCTGAATTATTGCTGATGTTCCATATTACCCCTCCTACTCCTATTTCACAATCAATTGTGGGTATAGCTATCGCAAAAAAAAAAAGAAGATGTTTACTGATATTTACATATGTGTCCCTCTGATTAATGGAGGAACAAAGCCGCAGGCTTGGTTTGTGTGTATGTATGTTCATCTTCATTTCTGTGTGTGTACTCCACCAGCTGCTGACTGATACAGATCAAGGCAAAGATCTCATTCATTGCCTCCAAGGCCTGGACCCCTATTGATCCAACGGAGCAAACCTGGAGTGCATGCACTATTGCCTCTCCTCTGAGTGATGGTCCAGGGGAATGTACGCTGCAAATGCATGATCACGAACACAAACATTTTAATACACATTTATGTACACACTAAGACCTCAGTGCAGTCGCTTGTTTGATTGATGTTCGAAAAAGCATGAACTCCCATTGATCTAAAAGAATCTGTGCACTGATGTAGTACCAGACAGAATGACCAAAAAAACAACAACCCCACATTATATTTAAAAACTCTGACAGTCTCGTGGTATATTGCAGAAATGGATCTTATCTGGAGCCATCCATTGGATTATTGTAATTTGTGATGCCTTCACTTTTTAACAAAACTTAATTTGGACAGATGTTCTTACTAAGAACATGCAAAACATTCAGATGTCAAATCATTGCATTGAATCGATCGCAGGATATGTTAAGTAAGTGTGCCCCTTGTGCTGCCACTCTGACCTCCACCTCCATTTATTTAATCGGAACTGCTCCCATTGACCCACATGCTAACTCCTGAGAACCAGTCACTTCATGCTAATTGCTCACCCCCCCTTTTTAGAATATATCTTTATATTATACATATATATGTGTGTATATAATTTAGACGGATAGATAGATGGATAGATGGATAGATAGATAGATAGATAGATAGATAGATAGATAGATAGATAGATAGATAGATAGATAGATAGATAGATAGATGATAGAAGGATAGATAGATAGATAGATAGATAGATAGATAGATAGAAGATGATAGAATAGATAGATAGATAGATAGATAGATAGATAGATAGATAGATAGATAGATAGATAGATAGATCGGCACAAATAGAGAGAACAACTACAGAGTCGAACTATTGAATCGAATTATTGTTTTTGAAGTATATTATTGTGTTGTTGAGTTGTGTATACTGTACATTGTGTATACTGTGGAGCGTTCCGTCTTACCTGTGATTAATGCTATGATGAAGATCATATTTTCCGTTCAGAACATGAGATCTGTCCTCTGCTAGATGCTCGGCTGACACAGTGTTTCTGGGACGCTCCTCCGTGGCGTGGATGTTGAAACCTGTTAACATTAGCACCGATGAGAGGAGGAAGACGGTTCAGTTCCATTCTGAGGTGCTTTGTTTCGCTACGTTGGCAGTGTGACGTGGGGTGTGGTTAATCCTGCTCTGATGGATTGTTTAGCAGTGGTGGGTGGTGTGATTTTGACAGCAGCATCCTCCGTGTTGCAGTGAGACCAGAGCTCTGACAGGCAACAGACAGGCAGGCAGACAGGCAGACAGACAGACAGATGAGGAGCTGAAGGAGACAAGAGCTAGAATAATGAAAATATTAATAATAGCTGTTTAGTTTAAGTTCAGCACCCGACTCATCTTTTAAATTGGTGCTAGTCTGTAGGTCTGCTGTGCCTCAATTCACTGATTTGTTTAAAGTAACCTTATAGTTACACTTTATCCAACAGTTACGCTGTGTGTATGAACATGTGTATATATGCGAATGTGCATACAAAATGACACACAACCATCACATGGCAGAACATGGGATAGCTGCAGTGATTCCATTGTGTGTGTGTGTGTGATCAGCCATGGCCACATACATCACAGCAGTCGTGGAGAAGTATTTGAGCCATCACAGACCCTGATAATGCATCAATCTCAGACCTCGACCCTTCTCCATAAACTGAAGGACCTTTAGTGTCGGCCAATCACAGGCTGGCACTGACAGAATGACGAGTGCAGTGTCCAATCAGAGCAAAAGCATAACATCGGGGTCAGTGAAAACAGTGCAGTACAGGACAGCACGGTCCATGGAACTGTGTGTGTGTGTGTGTGTGTGTGTGTGTGTGTCCTGCAGGCATGGTTTATCCAGTCGCTTCTCATCAGTTTTTGTGTCACTCTGCCAAGAAAACCCCTCAACTGTGCCATTGTCTTTATAAACGGCCACAGATAGCCGTACACACACGCACACACACGCACACGCACACACACGGACACAGACACACACACGAACACATTACAATGCAGTATCTACTGCAATGATTTTTCAGCATTGTCCAAGATGATCAGGAAATGTATGTCCCGCCCTGCCCTCTGACAGTACGGTATGTTTACATGCACACACACACGCCACCAAATCAAGGTCTTTACATGAGCTGGGTTCAGTCGTTCATCATCGTCAGATTTAAACGTAAGTTTTAGTGCTTAGTCTGCATATCCCTACAAGCACGATTTTAAATCAATCTACGGCCACGTGAAAACACAAAAACACCCCATCAAACTCAGACCAGCAGTGTTTTTGACGTACTAAATTTTTATCAGCGTTCTTCCATGTCATTCTCAACCACGTCATTCTCAAAGTTGGCCCTCCTGCTGGAGGTCTCGTCCAAAACCGGCATCGTTGGCGGCGGGGTCTGTGTGATGGCAGTGTTGGATGTCATGTTGACCTCCATGGGGCGTTCAGGCGCCTCTGTTCCTCAATATAGTGGAGGAGTACGTGTACATGTATGTGTAAAAAGTCCTGTTAGCAAGGTTAGAGCCAGCACTATTTTGGCCACATCTGCCATTGCACAAATTAGGTGCTGTAAACAAAGGAGAGAAACGGCACACACTCTGACATCATACACAGGAGGTAACAGTGCACACCTGACGTCTCAAGCCAAAAACTCAGTTTCTCCTTTCCACACACTGCAAACGGAGTTTCTAAAGATCTTCACTCTGGCAGGAGTGAAGATCCTGATCAAAAAGAAGATCAAAAAGGTCCGTCTAAAAAACACTGTTTGTGTGTGGAAGAAAGGCCAAAAGCATAGAAGAAGCTACGTTTCACGAAATACCCGTGTACGTGTAGACTAGGACTAGGCTCAGGGCAGATGGGTATTATTCCACTCACTCCTTCCTCATGGACTTGGGAGCCCCAGGAATCCTTGTGCACCTTTGTACCTATTCTGTATATTTCAGCATTTGTGACCACCTAAATATTTGATGATGAAGTGGTGTTGCAGTAAATACTGTATACACATAACAGCAGAGATTAATGTTATACTTTATGGTACCATTAACGCAATTGTTGCAAAAAATGCAGAGTGTGAGTAATGAAGTGATTTATGCGTTTAGACATCCATTTAAAAGCCGAAGAGTTCTGCTAATATTAGCCTGGTTTTTTAGCCGACCTAACTTCATCATAGTGTTGCGTGTGTCGCCTCTGCTGCGTCTGCTGCTGCTGAGAGCGTTGGAAGCCTCTCAGCTCTGCAGCAGAGCACAGCTGAAATCAAGTATCAGATATCGGTTTTTTCATTTTTTCACAGTGCGAGTTGTGAACCTCAGCAGTGTGCACGGGGATCTTGTGTGAGCCCGTTGTGAATCCTGTTCCTTCCTGGTGTGTGGGCTGTGTTCTGTAGCCTACAGAGTCTGGATATGTTATCATTGCATCAATAATGTGATATCGGACCGACGGAACATTAGGACAACAGACTTTGGCGTGGAACGTGCAAAAAAAAAAAAAAAAATCCTCCTCCTCACTGATTTATTGAATTGAATCTCCGCTTCTGGAAGGCGTGAATGCTGTAACTGATGAACGATCGCGATGTCTTTGTATTTGGAATTAGGCGTAACTTTAATGTGCTGTCGCCAAACATTTGGCTTCATTGATATCATACAATATTTTTTTCTTTCTCTACTTTGGATACACTTTTCTTGGCAGTTTTTTCCACTTATGAACTATGTTAATGTGATGTTGGTGAATAGTTTGTCTAATGTTGTTATATGTTTTCAAGTGGCCCTCGATGGACAATAAAGATTTATTTAATTGAACTGAACTGAATTTTTGTTCCTTCCTGAGAGATTTCTTGCATATGGGACTAAAGCAGAAGGAGGGACCACAGAGCCCTCTTGATGGACCCAGGATATAATGAGAATATATTCTGTCTAAAGCTGACCAAAATCACATTTTAAAAGTTGTCTACCGTAGCATTGATGGAATTTTTTTTTCAATTTTAAAAATCAAATAGTCGATATTTTATTTATTACCAATCGCTGAAATGCTCCGACTTACAAAAAAAACTGAGTGGTCTATAATGACACAAATATAAATTTCCCCAAAATATTGACACACTGAAAGCGTCCATATTGTCTTTACGGTCTCGCTGTAACATTTCATAGCTATGGAGGCTCTGCGGTGCGTTCGTGTGCTTGGTGCCTCTGAGCCTGTTGTTAGCGCTTGACAAGTTGTCTCACTCATATTTAACAGCCCAAGAATAACACAATGCCGCCCTCTCCATCTGTCTGAAGGCCCGGAGACGACATTCTCTCAAAGTGGCACGGCCTTATTCAGGGAGAGGAACTTAAAAGGAGACTTAGACCGGAACAGAAAAGGATCAAATTTAACAGCCCGCTGGTTAGAAAATGTATGCAAACAGAGAAAAATTTCAAATTAAATTATCTATCACACTTAGTGTCTGTGGGCAAGTGTGGATGCATATCTCTTCTTTCGGGAGCAGATGTTAATTTTTCAGCAGCTTCAGATCAGCGCACGCACTGTCTAGACGAAAGCACACTGTGTGATCTCAGGCCGATTTTCCAGCTCCCGACTGTCTTTGCCCATTGGGAAGAATTCGGTCACGCTAACGTCTCTGCTGGTGTTGAGTGAAATGCATTACAAGAACGGCTTACGGCCTCACAATCATTCTTTAAAATGATTTTTTTAAAATATTTGGGCGTTGTCGGCTTGAGTTGGTGAGCTATGGGTGGTTGTCCGGCAACGACATTCGTTTTGTTTTATCACGGGAGAATTAACAAGGAAAGTGCTGGTCAAGGATGGGGTTAAAATCAAATCAAAACAGAACGACTTTCTGATTCTGATTTATTGATGAGCAGAAATTTTGGTCGAACTGGAAGGAACAAGACATCCTGCTGAAATATAATGTTAATACGAAGTGTGGAAACAGGTTTTTGTACCCTGAGTGGTCGTTTTGTGAATCTGTAGTCTTAATGCTTTACTTTGAATAAATAAAATTTTACATATTAAATCAATCACATCATCCGTTTGGACATTCTCATCGCTTCTCTTGTCTCTTTTTTCCATTCATCCTTTGTCCTCCGTGTCTCCTCAGTGTTCACACTTTTCATTCATTGCAGCATCACCTTTGAAGCGGGATCATCAATCTGCTCTCTTGTCTTGTATATTGTTCTCTTTGAAATAAACTCACAGAGGAGACAAGACAAGATGAGATGAGAGGTTGGGACAGGGAAGGAAAAAAGGGAGAAAAGTGAACAGTGGAGACAGACAGTAAAGTGGGCGGAGAGGAGAGAAAGAGAGGATACCTAAACACAACGGAGGAGACCGAGAGACAGAGAGGGAACAACAGATACAGCCAAACACAAAGAGAAGGGAAGGGATATGCGATAAATAATGACAGGAAGCAAAGGTCAGAGGGACGTGGATGGTAAATAATGATTCGGGCGCAGGGAAAGGCAAAAGGGGATCAGGGTAATTAATGGAGGTGTAGGGAGAGACGGAGGAGAGACATGATAAATCACGCTAAACAGAGGAAATGAGGGGAGAGAGGGAGAGTCAACTGTACAATAAACACTGAACAGAGGAGATCTTTATTCCCTCCTATATACCTCTGCCAAGGCCAAAAAGTCAATCTTTTTTGTCACTGTCTCGCACTACATTAGTTTACCAGGTTACTGACTCAACCATAACACGTCCAGGTCCCCGACCAACACACAAACTACCATGGAAGTAGAATCAAAACACAAAAGATATACATGTTTGTTTTGGAGAAAAAATTAAATGGCAGAAAATAAAGCAAAGCACAAATGGGGGTGACCGACGTGGGTGGATTTAGGATTTAGATTTCCATAAAGATAAAACATTAATACACCATGAGGCCGACCATGTACCAAAATAGAACATTCACTGGAGTCAATCAATAACTTTTTTGTGATATCCTGCTGACAACCAAAGGTCCACGGTGGAGGTAAATAAAGGAAATGCTGTCCGATCTGTCTGACCCAAACATAGATGGTTCCAATCACAATGCGGTCTAAGAGCATAAACATCTTGCGTTGATTTTGATTGATTTTCTTGCTGATGATTTTACAACATGTCATGCATGAAATGATGTTACAATGTCGTTGCAAGAATTGTGGTTAAACTTCACATCGCCGATGGCGGCTTGCGTTGGGGTTAAATGTTGTTTTGAGAATATTGTGATGATGATTCTGTGGTGGTTTCTGAAGCCATGGTTAATATCATACTAAATATACAGAGAGGTCTGAATGAGCATATGTGTCTGCTTCAGGCGATGTGTGTGTGTGTGTGTGTGTGTGTGTGTGTGTGTGTGCGTGCATGTGCGTGTGAAAATGCACTTGAGGAGCCTATGTAAATGGTTAGGATGATGAAGTGTGCGAGTCTTCAATGTCAGTTCTAATCTGAATGAAGGTTGCAAACAACATTTAGAAGTCCGCACTGCTCCAGTCATCTATCAATATAATGTGTTTCTGTGTGTGTGTGTGTGTGTGTGTGTGTGTGTGTCCAGCTGGAGGTGTCTGTGCGGTCACAGCCTAACAAGATAACGTGTTGTCCTAAACATATAATGCAGACGTTCATAAGATAAGATAAGATAAGATAAGATAAGATAAGTTTATCAATATGAATTTCACAAAACTGTACACACGGACTATAAATGTTATCTACATCTAACACTTGCACTTGTATGTGGTTGAATTGACAATACATTTTTAATCTGATCCCTCAGACTTTATCCCAGAAGTTTGCCCGAGTAGATCGTCCTAATTTATACAGTAGCCGACCTTGTAAGGCCTTGAAAATTACTTCGATAAGCTGGAAAATGTGGATGGTTATTAAGTTTTGTTTCTGTCCATCATGCCCCACCTATGTGCTGTATAAGGAGGAGGTTCCAATGTTCCTCCCTCACTAAATTTAAAAACACTCATCATATAAATTCATTAATATTCATTGGTAGATTTGCATATCATTTACATTGATTACATTGAGTTTGTCAGTCCTGGTCTACGGTGTCTTATAATGCGTCAACAATTAACCAAGCGATTCATGTTATTCAGTGAATGACGGTGATTCACATGCAAATTCTGATGGACACTGACACACCAGGGACGTCCTTACACACACACTTAAGCCGAAGACAGAGATATATCATTCTCACCACCTCTGTAGAGAAATGACAAAATGACAAATCTAGGAAAAGACAGCAATTGAAAGATAGACACATTTAAACCTGAAAACATGAAAACTTGAATACCGAACGATGGTTTTCTTCTCTCTTGATGTGCACTTCCAGTTTGACAGTATAGACTGTTTACAGAAGCATCTTGAATTTTTGTGACGGAAGAGATTTTCTTAAAATTAATCAGAGTAAAACAACATACAGCTACACAAGACGGAAAACATCAACGCCACACAAGACTTTATCATCGGTCTCTGGATATGAACCGCAAAAGGTTTTGAGAACGACGGAGCAACAGATCAAAGACTCAACAGAATTTGAAATAACTCATGAAATCTGAAAATGTACCAAAGCTGCCATTTCAGACGTATAATTATGAACTGTGACAAACAGGAAGAAAGATTATATGTCAGAAAATTAGATTAAAATTATGTTAACTTTCACAGCAACTGAATTAACGCCAGCATCAAACTGGCAGCAAAGTGGTTCGCTTTTCTAATTGGCATCCATGTTAACGTGTTAGAATATTCACACTTCAAGCTAAAGTGTTGCAACAAAGTGTAGCATGAGCAGAGTGGGATTTTAATGATTGACAGGAAACACGGCTGGGAAAATAACATTGGATGAACCAAACCACAGACCTTTGTCCAACTCCTTCCATAGATTTCTTGGACTTGGTGCTTTGTCAA
>OMNV01026240.1:0-22319 GCA_900303265.1 Brotula barbata | reverse complement strand
GAGAGTGATTGAGATTAATGGAGGCTAATAACTCATCAAAATCCTCATGATACCGAGTGGAAACGGTGGATGTTTCCACGGGAGAATCCGGATGATTTATTGCCAAACAAAGACAATTGTCTGCGTGAGTGAAAAGAGGGAGTGATCTGCTGTCAAATCAGGTGTGTGTTCTCACCTGCAGTTTGACTTTCAGCTTGTACACGATCATCACTTTATTCTAAGGGAGAAGAGCAGAGTGGAGATCGTTTTCCGTCCGTGGAACCTGAATGACGTCAGGAGGCAAAAGAAACAACGGCGACTAAACGGGCTCTGAAGACCGGCAGAGAAAGTCATTTTGGACGACCACGCCATGATTAGACTTCATTATACCACCGAGAGAACGGGGACCGAATTAACGATGGACTCCACGTTCATTTCCTGTTTGTTTCCTGTTCTGATCTCCTACAAAGACTGACTGGCCCCAAAAATAGCCTGAAGCTAAATGGGAGAGATGGTACAAAAAAGACAACAACAACAACAACAACAACAACAAAGGAGTGAAAGAAATTACAATTCGCATTTAGCAGAGGCTTTTATCCAAAGCGACATACATATGAGAATTATAACAACACAAGCGAAGATCTTTTCAGTAGATATCCATCTTCAATCAGTAAACAGTTTATAATTCGACCCACACAGAGAGAGAAGTCATGTTTACTTAGATAATACTTGATTTATAACCAGAAAGAAAAGAGTTCACATGTAGGAACTGACTGGAACCTCATCAATCACACACACACACACACACACACACACACACAGTCACAGACTCTAAGCAATCTCACACACACACACACACAAGCTCTGACCTGCAGCTGTACTGGAAGGGGAAAGTCCCGCCCTCCCATCACCTGGACCAATCGGAGACACTCTCATTTACAGGGGAACGCCTCCCCTGCCAGCATGAAATGTAAAAAAAAAACAAATAATGCTAAAAAAATAAATATTTGTCCACTGATCTGTGATAGAAATGTAATTTTTGTATGATTCCAATCATTCTTATAGTCAATATAGCTGAAATTGTGTATTTTCCTGTTCAAATAAAGACGCGAAGGAAGCAGTGACGAGCTGAGCCTCCTCTCGGATTGCACAATCCTTCACAAACTGGGTTGAGAACGTACAAATACAAATGATCTCTCTTGAGTCTGTATGTCACCAATGTAATGGTTGTACACACTTTTATTATATGTCTTCACATTCCAGTCTAGGTCATGGATTATTAGTCTTGGTGATCTGACATAACGCCGCAGTGAAAAAGAAGGCAGGGAGGCAGTCAGTACCTCTACCTCACTACAGGGGGTGTGTATGAGCACACGGGCTTGTTCTGCTCTTCTCCACGTATTTACAGACAAATGGCATTGTGGGTAACTGCTAGTTAAGAAAGTCAATTCGAGAAAGTCAAGATAAGTAAAAAATTATTTAAGTTATTTAAAAAAAATAAAACGTCATTTGTCTTTTTGTTGCGGACTGTTTCTACTTTCATTTGTATTGAATGAGTTTGAATTGTGGACTTGTGATGGCAAATTAAGAATATGCGGAGGGTGCAGAGCAAATGCACTCTCTCTGAGCCGCTATAAATTTAACGTTCTTCTTTGGCCAAAGATGTACCTTACCTGTGTGTGTGTAAAGAATGCTGATATGGGATATGGGATATGAAACATAAACAGTAGTCAATGTGCAAGCAGCCAGTTGAATATGGAATATATGCCACTCTGTTGAATTCATATATTTGTAAATCTGACTAAGAAAGAGTCAGAATGTCCCCAGACACCAACCTCACCGCACATCACTGGTAATAGTAGTGCAACTTCAACGCTCTGTGTCCATCTTTTCCGCCTCAGACTCAGTGTTGGTCCTCCTCAGTGACTCCTCCATCGTCTCCACCTCTTTGGCGAATACTGCACTGGAGACAAAATGATCATGTGACCTGATTATGGTAAATGGACTGCATTTATATAGCGCTTTTCTAGTCTGTAGACCACTCAAAGCACTTTTACAATGTTTGCCTCACCACGCAAGGCCCACTTGCTTGTCGGGAGCAATTTGGGGTCAGGGTCTTGCTCAGGAACCTTCGACATGGTAGAGCCAGGGATCAAACCGGCAACCCTTCGATCACTAGGCCATCCCCTTACCACCTAAGCCACGTCGCCCCCATCCATCATCGTGATTGGATTAGGTTACAATAACAAAACAAAATATTAACAATCCCAATAATATACAACTTATCAATAGCAGTTTATGATAAAACCATTAATAATGTGTCTGTCAGTTCTTCAAATGGTGCAAACGGAGCACAGAATTCGTTCGCCTGCAGCGCCGCACTTCGGAGAGCTAACGTTGCTCTGTCCGCCCGGTGTGCCGTTAAACCGAGCAAAGACGGCGGAGCTCCACGTGTCAGTTGTAAAGCTGATTGCCTGCACATCTTTATGCAAACACCCCACGTGTTCACTGTTTCGTGGAGTTTGGGGGGATATTTTCAGAGAAATATTTACCACCTGGCAAACTATACCGTGGCTAAAATGCGCCATTAGGTGGCGAAATTCTACGTTTTCAACGATGGATAGGAGATCGGTCACCCAGTCTTTGGGGAATTTTTTGTGCCGTTGGAACGCAACCTCTAAAACTTTACGGCCTCCTTATTTTTTTTCTTTGTTTTAGTGGTGGTGTGTCGTCAAATGCTTTATCACTCTCGTTGTGTTGAAGTTGGCACGAGAACTTTACACACTGTACACGTTGCCGTTTTACTGCTGGGACTTTCCAGCGTGAAATATTGCCAAATGGCTGACATTTAACTCGCTCCGTTATATCACTGAAATCACTTCTCCTTTGCCACTCTAAAAAATAGCAGTTACAAGGACGTGGCAAGTTCCGCAACTTCCTGTGTGTAGACTTTTCGATCGGCGGAGGAGAATTGATCGTCCGTTTGTAACGTGAAGAGCGCTTGAACGGAGCAAAGGGAAGTACAATTACGTGATATCGGATTTGGATACAATCATTTTCAGTGATACGGGATGCATTTCCGATACCGGTATCAGATTCGGAACAACTCTAGCCAGGACAGAAGTGTTTCGAGTTCAATAAACTCCGACAGATATCGCTGAATACGACACAAGTCTCCGGTCGTATAGAGAACTCTGGAGGAAGGAGGCCCTCTCATGAAAACACGTTTCCAGCTGTAAGGGCCTGCCAGCTGTTTTTCAACATCGTAGCTTGGCGTTATGTCGTGCGTCCCCCCCTCAGCATGTCTTCACAGCTGGCTAAACAAAACGCCAGTCCCAATTTGTAAACCCCGCCTACATTCTGTGCGACTGAAGGAGCCTCTTGGATGAGAGGCGAAACGTCTTCATGTATCTTCAAGTATCTTTGACACCAAAACAATAATAACTGTCTGACAGCAGACAAGAAGAACTGATATATCAGAGATATGCAGGACAGTTTGTGTGAGCCTATAAATGGCCTCAGTCTGCTAGAGCTCTGCAGTCGAGTTTTCCTCTCTGATTGCATTCAGTGGGGCCGTGGACCGTATGCATCGTTTGTGAAGAAGAGGTGTCTGTTTGGGGCTTAGGGCTGGCTCACCTCTCATTGCATCCTTTGTTGCTAAGATAATTTTTTCGTTCTTTTAGTCAGACAATTGAGTAAAGAGATGTTCGTTTTTTACCTGACATGTTTCGACTGCCAATCTGCAGTCTTCCTCAGAAGCGTCATCTGACGGTTGTCATGTGCCGCTTATCAGCTGTTCTTCCCGGGCGTGGCCAACCTGACGGATCTGACAGATCCACCAGGTTGGCCACGCCCCCCGCCGTCCAACGGTCTCTGGAGGAGAGAGTCCCAGGTGTGGGACAGCATGAAAGCCCCCTCGTCCCGGTTCATGGTGTCCTTAGCCCGCTTCCTGATCTCGATTGCCTCCTTAATCCAACGTTTGTGTCTGTTGTTTTCCGATCCGATGATTATTGCGCTGTCCCAATCCATAATGTGATTATTCCTCTTGCAGTGGTCTGATCCGTCAGGTTGGCCACGCCTGGGAAGAACAGCTGATAAGCGGCACATGACAACCGTCAGATGACGCTTCTGAGGAAGACTGCAGATTGGCTGTCGAAACATGTCAGGTAAAAAAACGAACATCTCTTTACTCAATTGTCTGACTAAAAGAAGGAAAAAATTATCTTTGGAATTAAGGAGACTGCTGTTTCATCTCCATTAACAACCGATATGAATGAAGAACAATCCGCTTTACTGGTCGACATACAAGAAATCAGAGTTTTTTGTAGCTCTCAATGTGTTTACAATAACTAGTTATTATACAGCATAAAAATAACCAACTGAATGTCTAATCGTGCTCTTCTCCAACGGGGCCTCCATAATAAAACTCCAGATGTCCAGCTGTGAGTCTGGACATCTGGAGCCTGGGCACTGAGTCTGGGTTTAAGCTCCCTATTCAGTGTAAGGATCGATGGATGCACCAAAGAGTGCTTCAGTCTAACCCTTTGAAACGCGGGACCCTACATCTCTGATTAGGTGGTAGCAGGACATTTTCAATTCCACCAGGGGATGAATGTAATCACCGTTCTCCATTACCGATGCTGAAGGTCTCTTGTCAACCATGTTTGCTGTTTTTGATCTGCTTGTCTCGGTCTTTCTTGTTGAAACCCGGTGAATGATGGCTTTTGGAGATGTTGGTGCTTCTCGCCGCATCTTGCAAAACAAAATGCGGCATCTTTTGAGAAGTCCAGCCGTGCACATTGGTCAAACCAGTTTTTGTTAAAATGTGTCTGCTGAATCCCAAATGGCCATGAAGGGTATTTTGAAGACAAGGTCAACTTGGGCCCCGCCGGGAATAATTGCTATTGTCATCAGCAATTCTGGCATCATTCCTGGCAGCAATCATAGGCACCGTGGCCCGAGCCTCCTCTACTCCATCCTCCACCATGGCCGACAACTTTTCTTGGTTGTGGACTGCATTTCTATAACGCTTCTATCCAAAGCACTTTACAATGTTTGCCTCACATTCACCCATTCATACAAACAGTCACACACCGACAGCTGAGGTAACCATGCAAGGCCCTCTTTGGTGTCGGGAGCAATTTGGGGTTAGGGTCTTGCTCAGGGGCTTTCAGCATGGAGGAGCCGGGGATCGAACTGCTAACCCTTTGATCGCTAGGCGATCGCCCTTACCCCCTAAGCCTTGCTGCCCTAAGCCATCCCTAGTCAGTGACTACTCCTGTATTATCTGTACCTTCATGACACCTACCATTAGTAGCATCGCCCGGAGGTTCACAATTACTCTCGTTTTTTGACTAAATCTCCTCTCGTGGACTTTTATGGATTAAAAAACGATCCAACCTTGCTAAATTGCTAATGCTACAAAACCTGTGCTCGACTCTGGCTAACAGTAAGAAAGTGGACGGACGGTCAGCAGATCAACGCGTACACTGCACACATTGGCCAGATCAGATCTCCTGAGTTGTCTTTGTTTTTTGACACAAAAAATCTGATCATTATGTTATTATTAATTTTTTCAAATTGTACATTTTAGTATACACAGACACACACACAGAAAAAGTGCCCTTTAATCCCATAGATCCAAGAGTTGGCTTCAAACTTGTCCATGTTGAAAGAACCTGCCAATCAGCAGGGGATCAGTCTGTTTATGTAACAGCCATTGGATTTTTGTTCTAAGACCAAAAAAACTAAATCAGGAAACTAACAACAAACAAACAGAAAATAAGAAAGTCTGTTTTCAGACTTATGATAAATTCCATGCATTTAAAATCCAGTCATCGTTCGTTCTTTCACATAAGGACCAGGTTTGACACCAGAATGTCTGCTTGAATAGTGTTGAAGGCTGACCAGAAGTCTAGAACGGGTTCTTGCATACGTGTTAGTTTGGTCTAAGTGTTTAGAGATTATATGAACCAAGGTGGCTACAGCATCTTCGGTACCCGCCTCTACTTTTAGAAGTGATATGGGTCTAGCTTAGGGGTCTGACAACGTATTGGAGCAGAATTCTTTCTAGAAATTTTATAATCGTTGATCTTAGAGCTATTGTTGTGAGATCCTTTAAGTTCTGTAGGACAAAGAGTTTTGGGAAGTTTTTCATGACAGAGGAACAGTGTGGGTGTCCACTGAAGCCTAAAAAATTGGTTTCCCACGCTGGAGCCTACTTACTGTGTCACTGATTCACAGGGAGAAAGATGTGTAAAAATAAATTGTACAAATGCTGTGCGTAAAGATCGCACATACAGATTGGCACAACGTGGCGTCCTGATGTGTGGATGTACTGTTTTCAAAGCCAATATATTATTGAACAACACCCATTGAAATGTATGGCTCCACTCAACGCATTGTCAAATCTAATCTCCTGCTCTGTCCCGCGCCTAAAAACCGACTTTGGAGACGGTGGTGCTCCCGCTGTGAGTCCATTTCTCCACTCAAATACAGAGGCATTGTTAAACCATATCTACTCTACGTCCCTGTATGCAGCCGCAGCCATCCTAGAGACACTAGAGACAGTTTGTGCAAACTGACAGCTGACAACTAGTAAAATCGTGACAAAATCAACACTTTGAGCATCACCTGTCAGAAGCACATGACTAATTTGTTTGCATTTGGAACTCTGTGACATTTTGAGCTCAGCTTTACAAGCACTGGCAGGTCCATCCAAGTCCTGAAAACACTGGGATTTCTGAGTACCTGCTCCAGGAATCATCTGACGGGTCAGGGATATCTCAGACAACACTTAGCCATGTTAGAGAGAGCGAGACAGATGAGACGAAACTAATTTTTTTCTGCTGTGGCTTCCAACTTACGGGGTGGGGCGAGCAGAAGACCGGGTAGCGTCATTAAAGTCCCTGGAGATGAGGAGGAGAAGGAGGGACTGGGGCGTCCGACGTCTGCAGCTGTGACGCAACCCACTGTAAGAGCACGTAGGCTGTCGCAGCTTCAGCCCCTCGTACGTAATTCAGCTGAGCCGGGTTGCACCGTCTGTTGTTCACACACATCGCAGCTTTCTTCTTACCCATCTCCTTCGCTTTCATGATTTGAAATCCATCCAGAATTACACGAGTCCGGCCAAGTCTCCGTGAAGCTCATGATACTCTGGCTGCAGTCGGGTCAGCTCCGTCAGTTCTTCCATCTTGTTAGGGAGAGATCTTACAGTCCCACAATAACAGACGGTACAGATGCATCCCCTCCTCCTTGTCCTTAATTGCGTGGGGGTCTTCAGTCTTTCATCTGGGAGTATCCGAGCGTTGTACAGCGCTAACAGCTGTTTCCGGGCGTAAAATGTTGAACCATGTGAAAAGTCTTTTTTTTTGTTTTGTTTTTGTTTGCAATGTCTTCATTCATTCAGTCAGTATAAATATTAATCAGGGGCGTCTCACTGAACACTTATTGGCAACCATGGGCGTTACATGATGCCCGCAAAAGCCGCGCCACATTTTGAGGAAACTGTGATTTATAAAGGGAAACCGGTGTTGTAAATCAGAATATTTTCGTGCATACAAAGAGTTTCATAAATGAGGCCCCTTATCTTCCGCCGAGTGAAATGGCACGTGCGATAAGCCTGACGCACATATTTCCGGTGGTGGGGGAGCACCTGGAGGAAACCCACACATACACAGGGAGAACATGAAAAATTCACACGGAAAGGTGTGGTGCTCAAACCCAGGACCTTCTTGCTGTGAGGCAACAGTGCTCACCACTAAGCCACCTGCTGCAGGCCTTGAAATGGTCTGGAAGGGAAGGTGGCAGCTATACAGGAGGACTCTTTTATTACGTTGTATGCTGAATGTGTGATATATTCACACATATCCCAATCAAAAGCCTTGTATGAACACTCGTGTATGACATATGCTGCAATTATAATTACAATTACGCAGAGAGGAGGACTACAAGAAAGCAAAACACAGCCTTTGTAAAACTATAGAAGACTAGAAGATTATTACACAACTGTTGTTGTGTCAGATCTATTTGGCAAAGCCTGTGGCACTTTGCCCACTATTACATCATAACAAGACCACCAGTCAGCATCAGCACCTCCCTACCAGACCAACTCGACAACACCAAACCATCGAGGACCCACCATCTGTGATAGTATCTGTGATACTGTGATATCTGTTAACGTACGCACATATGGAAGTATGTAATACTAAACTAGCTCATATGTTTATCAGTGTATTCAAACTGTCTCTCACTCAGGCCACTGTCCCATCTTGTCCAAGGACAACAACCATTGTCCCATCCCCAAAAATCACCTATTGATGTGTTTAAATGATGAAAGATCAGAACCCCAAGGTGCTCCCCGGGCTCCCTTACAGTTGCCTCTGCTCCTATATGGATGGGTTAAATGCAGAAATCAAATTTCATTGCCGTATGTAGAAAATACAGAATATAACCAAATAAAGGTGAAAGCCCCAATTCTGGACTTCGCTGTGAGTCCCTGCTACCCAGGAACATGCAGAAGATTCTCAGATCCTGCTCATCTGCCATGTTTTGGAAGAGGTCGAAATCCTCATAGAAATCAAAATCCTTTTCTGTGATGTCATCAGAAACAGCAATCCTTTTCAGGACCTCCTGCTGTTGCATTTCAGATTAGAAACAGTAAGGTTTGAGGATGTATATAATAACCAATGAGAAGTGGGGATCATGTTACAACATGGGATATATAGTATTTATACAGCCATAATGCTCCTCTCTGTTAAAGACAGAGAGGACTTTGAATGTCATATTAGTCAAACTCACAAAATAGAATATCTCTTCAATTATGATCTTGTAACTTCTATAAACAAGCAAATAAGAATTAGGAGAGTGTGCAGTTACACACCTTGTGCACTTCGAGGAGGGCTGGTGGTCCTTTTGACAGTTGATCTCTGATGCAATTGAAATGACGACAGTTATTTAGTTATTTAGCATTTCAACTTCTGATATTTTCATGTTTGTGACATATTCCTTGGATTCCCGTCAGTAACAGTATACAGACCGGGCTGTGGTTTGGCGGAGGATTTTGAAACCCTGAAGACAGGCTCAAGAATTTAAAATCCTTCTCCTCACCTACAAAGCCCTTAATGGTCAGGCACCATCATACCTAAAAGAGCTCCTAGTACCCTATAATCCCACTAGACCACTACGCTCCCAGAATGCTGGCTTACTTGTGGTTCCTAGAGTCTCAAAAATCAGAATGGGAGGCAGAGCCTTCATCTATCAGGCTCCTCTCCTGTGAAACTATCTTCCAGTTTCAGTCCTGGAGGCAGACACCCTCTCTACGTTTAAGATTAGGCTTAAGACTTTCCTTTATGATAAATCTTATAGTTAGGGCTGGATCAGGCTCACCCTGGACCAGCCCCTAGTTATGCTGCTATAGGCCTAGACTGCCGGGGGACTTCCCAGGATGCACTGTGCTTCCTCCTTCTCTATCTACACTCAGTCATGTCCCATTACTGCATGTTACTAACTCGTCTTCGTCCCCGGAGTGTTTGTGCTTTGTCGCCCGTCAGGTCCACACAGAGTTTAAGACGGCTTCCAGTTGGACTCATTTCCAGATTCATCTTTGTTACTGTTATTATTTCAGTTGCTCTCTGTTTTCCCTCTTTGTGTCTCTTTGACACAACACCACCTGCACAAGTAATACCAAATAAGGTAAGTCATATGAAACACAAACACACAACATGGTATCATCCCTACATGAGCTCTACCTCAACCTTTTCATTTAGGTCTGTCAGAGTCTTCATCCTCGCTTCCAGGTCTCCTATGGGTCCCCAACTTCAGACTGGTCACCCATGGGACTAGTGTTGAGAGCCTCTGGAAGGAGGGGACGGCGGTAGAGGAACAGGAAAAATAGGGTGTCCCTCAAAGAGCTCTAGTCATAAAAGTTCACAGTAACAAACAATCTGACATTCCTCCATTTGAAAAGTAAACCAACTGCCTGACCCTGCAAATAGTTTTTGTGTTGTGACTATAAAGTTTAAAAAAACACACCTTCTTGGCAATATTTATGCCGTACACCACAGCTTGCTGGTGAGTCTTAGTCATTGTGTTGCTCACTGACGTTTAATGTTCTGCTTGGTACGTTCGTCCTGTACATTGACAATGTAAATTCCAGGGATCAAACCCTAGCTCCACCATGTCGAAGGTCCCTGAGCAGGACCCTAACTCCAAATTGCTCCCGACAAGCAAGTGGGCCTTGCATGGTTACCTCGGCTGTTGGTTTGGGAGTGAGGATGAGGTCGGCCGTAAATTAGAACATACTGTATATGAAAAAGTATTTACGCCATGCACGCACTACAACTGTGTTGCTTTTATTATGAAAAGGGTGCTTTTTTTATGTATAGATGTATATGGGTGTGTTCGTGTGTGCGTAAACAGCTACAAGTGATGCTGGCCGGCTAGCCCTCAAAATGTCAGCTCAAGCCAAATAATGAAAGATAGATACCAAATGCTGCGTTTTTAACAAGCCATGGACTGCTAAATATTTATTTACAGAAGTCAAAGGTAAAGCCATGTGCTTAGTTTGTGGTGCACAAGTCGCTGCCTTCAAGTATTACAATTTGAATCACCAGTACGTGACCAAACACGCAGTGAAATACAAGAACGTGTCCGATCAAGAAGTGGCAAGGGAGTCAGATGCTTTGCTAGCTAAGCTCCACATCTACATCTACATCATCGAGCTCACTGTGCCCTGGGAGAGTGCAGTGGAAGAGGACTACGATCGGAAGAAGCTGAGGTACGCTGACCTTGCAGCCGATGTGCAACAACAAGGCTGGAAAGCGAAGGTATGCACGGTGGAAGTAGGCTGCAGAGGGTTTGTAGCCACCTCAACATCCCGGCTACTCAGAGAGATGGTACTGCGGGGGAAGGCCCACTGGCAGGCAGTCAAAGACCTCTCCAAGGCTGCTGAAAAGGGGAGTCAGTAGCTGTGGATGAAGAGGAAAGACTCCACCTGGGCCATCAAATGGGTTGATGGCATCAAGGGGTTGAACCTGGGACGCTGGGATTCAATGCTGAACCCTCTGGAGGTGTCGTGGGCCTATCAGCGAAACAACCAAGAAGGAGGACGCCCACTTGATAACCCAAAGGATGCCATCACTCAATTGATCACCCCACAGAGTCTCATTGGTGCCTCAGGTAAGTATGCAACGAGGGATATCAACATCGAAACCTACACAACAGAATTCAAAACCAGCAAGGACCTTTTACTAAAATTCACACATCCCACAAAGTCGCAAGAAACAGTAAACCGTTTTCTGATGGAGAGTTTAATAAGGAGCGATTGTTGGACTCAGCAGCACTAATACGCCCGGAGAAAAAGGAGGCATTTGAGAATGTGACACACATTTGTAAAGAAGACATCGCGGGAAATCTGGAGCTTCAGCTGTAGAAAGTTGAGCGGTCAACTTTGGGGAAATTTAGAGGAAAATGAGACTGAACAGGCTACCGCACAGCTGTCAGGTGGCTTCGCCTGGGCAAAGTGCTTTAAAGAGTATGGGACGTGAGGGAAGAGATTCAAGAGTTCTTTCAGCTTCCAGATGCAGACCGGATTGCAGACCTTGGTTTTGCCTTAGATATGACCGCACTAATGAATGAACTAAATGTCAAACTGCAATGCCATGGCCTTTTGGCGCCTGAAATGTACAGCTCGGTGAAGGCTTTCATGAGAAAGTTGCAGCGTCTCTCAAGCCAAATTGAGGACAACATTCTCACCCACTTGCCAACACTGAAGGAAGCCGCACCATCAGCTGATCACCTCCACAGGTACTCGTCCATGTTAGAAGCACTGCATGGCGAGACTTTTCCCATTTCCATGCAATGTGGATAATGCACCCAGTGATGTTCAGATTGAACTCATTGACCTGCAGTCTGACACACTTCTGGCAGAGCACTTTAGGTCAACTTTTCACCCCTGAGGAGGCATGCTCAGGAGATTTTAGTCCTCTTTGGATCTACCTACATATGTGAACAGACATTCTCAGTGATGAAATTCAACAAATCCAGATCACTGATGATCCCCTCTCAGCTGTCCTTTGCATATTCACCTCAGACATTCAACCAGTGCACTTGTTCAAGCCCAAGTTCATTCGCTGAACAAGTAAGAGGAAGTAAAAAACATCAAAAGCACTTA
Source organism: Brotula barbata (assembly GCA_900303265.1). Taxonomy (NCBI): domain Eukaryota; kingdom Metazoa; phylum Chordata; class Actinopteri; order Ophidiiformes; family Ophidiidae; genus Brotula; species Brotula barbata. The sequence goes on along the minus strand of OMNV01026240.1, from coordinate 10,168 downwards.
TTGCTTTTCATATAAAGTTGATTAATTTCTTATCTCTAACATACTGCAAAACACCATTTCAGTATTGGTTTGTGAAGATTACATGTTGAAAATAAAATTAAATACTGATTTAATGATTTTTTTTTTTACTGTTTATTACTTCTTTATTTAAACTACTCCACAATTTCATATCTTTATTCTAACAGAATATCATTCTTTTAATTAGCAGTAGCAGCTAATGAAAACTATATAATTTACTGCGTTTTACAATGGGAGAACTTGTAGGGAACTTGTAGCTGTCACCCCCCTCCACCTCAGTCCCCTTGATGCTAGACTGTAGAGGGGGGGCTCTCCTCCTGACGTCCAGAATCAGGTCTCGGGTTTTGTCAAAGTTGAGGACAAGGTCATTGTCCTCTCCATACACTGTGATCCTGTGAACCAAAATGTGAAGAGATGAGTCATCATACAGGTTGACTCATCTGCTCCATTGATGAGTCCAAGGATGGTTGTGTTGTCAGCATATTTTATGATGGCGTTATTGTCCTGGTTGTAGCCCTGGGGGGTTCCTGTGCTGACTGTGAGCTTAGCAGAGACCTTTTTTTTTCCCATCCTCACCACCTGTCTTCTGTCAGGTAGGAAGTCCAGGATCCAGCTGCAGGTGGGTGTTGGTACTCCCACGTCTGCCAGCTTCACCTTCAGCTTCATCGGCCTGATGGTGTTGAAGTTTCCAGGAAGAGTAAACGTGTGTACACGTTGTTAGTGTGCAGGTGTTCCATGTGTATCACTGGTCTGAAGTCGTTTAATATGGTTACATATGTTTGTTTCCTGAGTGAGAGAGGTGTTGAAGATGTCAGAGTACACCTCTGCCAGATGTTCTGCCCAGGCCTTAGGGACCCTCAGTGCTACTCCATCAGACCCTGTAGCCTTGCGGGTGTTCATTTGCTCCAGAGCCCTCAGGACCTGAGTGTGTCACCTGCAGTGCAGCCTCCTCGGGGTTACAGGGGGACTTTAAGGGGATGTCTCTGATCTGTCTATCCAATCTGGCATACAAACTATTGAGGTTATCAGGTAGAGTTGTGTCTCCGGTATCAGTCCTGCCTGCATCCTTTCTGTAATTTGCGATCGACTATCCAGTCCCTTCCACACGTCTCTTGTGTTGTTTTCTCTTTAGCAGTTTTCAAGTTTTTGTCAATTAATTCTTCTGACCGCTCCGATGGAGTGCACATTTACTTGTTACCAGGATACTGGCAGATGGCGGTGGAAATGAAGGCTCTTTGGGAGGGTTCAAGAGAACAGAATTTTAGACCAAATTGAGATGCAACGAATAACCTCTAATAGCCTTTATTTAGAAAGGTGACGAAATAATTAGATATTTTAGATTATTCCTCATTCCTTATGTTACAATTTGTTAGCGCGCGAATGAGCGGATGACTCACTTGAAGTGAAGGCATGCTTTGAAACTGGACTCACCTGCCAGTGGCCAAGCCTCACCTCGGGCTCGGATTCATCTCGGGCTACCAACCCTAAAAGTGATGAGCATTTTTTTCCCCAGCCATTACAGCGTTACAAAGAACGAGGGCTTCAAATACCTATTCATAACCCTCCATGTGACGACTGATGATCTTCTTAGGGGCCAGGGGTTCTGGATGCTCCATCAGTCTTTGCTAGAAGATGATTTCTTTGATGAAAAAACAAGACTGGTAGTGTTAACCCCTAGATTGTATGGGACTCATTTAAATGTCCTTTTATGGAAAACTCCATTCAATATTCTTCCTGGAAAAATAGTAGTAATAGAAAAAATTATAAAAATGACACAGAATAAAAATATCAAAGGTTTAGATAGTTACTCACACAAATCAAAGATTTCAGAAACAATTTTCTTTTTTGTCAATGGAAGACAATTATTTGAATGCCCTCCTTAAAGATTTGGATGGTTTTTGAAGTCAAACTATGATAAATGTATTGTTTTGTGATTAGGTTGTTTACGTGGTTCTCAATTTGAACTCTCATGCAACTCGACACTTTTATGGTCAGATGGACCAATAGATGTATGTGGTGTTCTTATTCCAAAACAGATGGATGAACTTGTTCAAACTAATTTTGAACACGAGCTTCAAAAAAATGGAGAAGATCTTATGTCCATGGAAATCAACAACTTTCTCCTTGTTTGGTAAAGTCATGCTTGTTTTACCTGTTTTGGATTGTTCTGCTTCTGTTCAAAGCAGAGACTCAGCAGAGAAAATGTACAATTTACAAACTTCACATGGTTATCACTCACACGTCTCATCTTCATCCTCATCAGTCAGTGTGGTACATAGTTGTAAAATTCCAGTCTTGGTTTTTTGACCCAATCAATGATGCAATGATGTTGTGCGTACATGAAAGTGGTATTATTTTGGGAGGTTATGTGTGAATATATAAATAACAAACATATAATTTCAATTGATAATAACCAAGCAAAAGTTTTGCTACATTGAGCAGACAGTGAAAACGTTCCACGTGCCTGTTAATCGTCTCACAAAACAAAAAAAACCCAAAAGTGCCTACCAAGACTCAAACCAAGCCTCCGCCCTTGGTTTGGTACATACCTGAAGCCGTTTGCTGTGCACCGAGGAGGCTTTCCTTAGAGCTGTTAGAGCCTGGGGACCCAGACAGACCTGAGAAACCACCAGAACATTTTCCACTTTCCCCACAAGACAAATGACTTCAAGTGTTTCCAAGCTGAGAGTTGTTGGTATTTTTGGGACAGAGGCTGCTTTCATATGTCCATCTGATCTCAGTACCCCGGTGTCTTACACATTCGACTAAGTCCTTAAAATCCATTGGGTCGGGTCTACTGATGGATTTCGACTCCTCTGTTAAAAACAGCTGTAAAATAAAAAAGACCACTAGAGACATTAAAACATCAAACCTTACCACTGGGTGAAAACATCCCATCCTCCTCTTTGGCCATGAAGCCTCCCATCCCACCACACCCAACTCAGTCCGTCTTCAGTGGGTATTTTGAATGTTTTTGACTCATTACTGTGGTTCGTGGTGATGTTTGTTTATGTGCTGGATCGGTGACCTGTGAAGGAACGTTCCGTTGAAAGGTGATAATATTATAGACGTAAGCTTCATTTTATCTTGATATGACAACACAGCTACCACGATCATGCATGGGGAGACCAAACAAACTGTACGGCAAATCAAAATGAAATTAATAAGCAGAGTAAAGGTTTCTGCCATATTGTCTGTAGATGAAAGACGATGTTTGCTTTCTGCCTGAGGACTGGCAGTTGTAGCACCATCCCCTGATGGAACCCACATTTTCTTGATCAAAATCTTGATCCTTTAATTTGAACCAAGTGTTTGTTTAATCTTCAACTGCAGCTCCTAGCTATGTACCGACAGTATCACATGCTTCAAATTATGTTCTTCTTTCACCTTGTCATCAGGTATTGACAGTGGGGATGAGACACAGGTATAAAAAGTTAAAAATGCAGACACCGAATCTTACTCCTCTCCGAGGACTGGCGAGGACGAAGGACTACCCTGTGGTGAGCCCCGTTCTTTTTCTACATTCTACTAAAATTCAATTCTAACACAAAACCTCAACATTTACCGTGATTTTCTCAAAAACTCAAAAAAAACGTTCTCACAATTTCCGGAAAAAAAGCCTTGTAAGTTCTTTAACACTTCATTGTTTTCCTTGATCAATTGGTCGATCTTTTCACCTTCAACGTCTATAACATATGACCCTTTGGTGCATCTCAGCTTGCTAACACGACAATGTTTCCTGCCATGTGACATTGTTTGTGTGAAATATTCATTGGTGAGCTCATATTTATGATTTTTAGATGGAAAATAAGAAATATTCGTATCTAACTATGATAATCAGGATTATCCAAAGAGTATACACCAAGTTGTTCTCTTAGCCTTTCACTGTGTTCTGGAAATGTTTTCAAAATGTCAGAAATTTCATTGCTATATGTTAATTATTTCTTTATGTGAGTGGCCTAAAATAGCAAAAGTAAAAGTAAGTAGTAGTCAGTCTTAATCCTGAACATTTCTGATAAAATGTATCAGAAACGTTCAGGATTAAGACTTGTATCATTACAACAACAGAAAGATATAACTGAACAATGCGTGGCGTTTACAGAATGAATTCCACTGCTGAGGCTAAGCCATGGGTTCTGCTGCTCTTCCTGCTCTCATCCTGCTCCTGGTCCTGTTTTACAACCAGGACAGTGTAACCGGTAAGAAACACACCATCACAAATGCATGACAGGAAGTAAGAACTGGGATCGGGTACTAAAGCTGTGGGGTTTCACAGGTTCTGTTACGGACACAGTGAGAAATGCCTGCAATTCAAAGTATCCCGCTAAGCCCTGTGGCAACGGTTGGATGCGCATCAGTACCACACACTGTGCAAGGTACTTTGACCAATCCAAGAGCTTCGATGATGCACAGGTGAGACAGAGACATCAATAATTCCGGTCAATGTCCTCATGTACCTCTTAAGATGTAAAATAAAAACAAAGAAACTGCCAGTGTCTCTCTGTTCTTAGAACACAATGAACAGTATGAGTTTAAATACAGGACTTGTAGGTTCTTTGTGTTTGTTCTGCAAGACCCCAAGGTAAACGTTTGCCTTTTTTTCTTTTACTTTTGATACTTTCCCCAAACAGTGACATGGGTGGTTGAACACCACCTACTGGTCCCTCAGCAGCAATGCACTAAATTGTGTCAAATACTGAGCAATAACCACCAACGACAGGCATCAAGTAGAAGACACAAACCTTCTCCTTGGTTGTCTTGCACAAAGTCCACCTCAAGAGCCCAAATCACTTCATTTTCAGCCGCTCGAGAGCTCACCTTGTTGTGTAAGTTAGGTGGTTGTAATCGACCACGTGCAGCCAACAAGAGCTACCAGAAGTAGAAAAGACAAGAGACACCTCAAACCAGCCAGTTGTACTTTTCCTAATAAATTTGACTGACAAAGAGGTCATTCTTGAATGTGAGCAATACTTTTTACTCAAACATGGCTTCCAGGTCCAATTTTTGTACAGCTTTCTGATAAATACATAAAATTAGTCTGAGTGAAGTGTCGTCTGTGTGGTGCAGAAATGGAGATGAGTGGAAGAGGATTGAGGCTGGACAGGTGATCAGAGATGCGGTTCCAAAAACCAAACCTAAAGCTGTATTGGAGTGCTGTTGGAAAATACCAACTTAAATTTAAAAACTTTTAAAAATTGCAGCCAAAGTCATATTTACAAGTAATAATTTGAGTAGTCTTACAACACAAGTTTACTGGTTGTCAGATATAATGCCACTTTTCAACGCTGGGGCTCGGAGACAATGGTGTCCACGTTGATCAACAGAAAATAAACCGAGGAAGCTGAAACTATTTTATGAAGCCATTTCTTTACGAAAGCAATATCACGATCCTGTGAAGTTGTTTCTGGTGAGCACCTGGACTCAGAGAACTTATTAACTTAATTTGTTGTTCACGTTTCAGAAATTCTGCAAAAGTATGAGTGGAAATCTGGTGTCGATGCACAGCTCTGACGAGTTCAGTAAGGTGCTGTGTCTGGTCTTCAGGATTGTCCAAAACAGAACTCCGTTCTGGATTGGTGGACGCAGTCGCAATCCAGTAAGCGTTCCTGTCTTTGTGACATTCTTCTTGATTACATCCTCTCTACTTTCACAGCTTTTGTCATGCATCAACAGGGACCGTAAACTATACACAACAGCGCAAAAAAATATTGCTAATATTCTGTATTCTGTATATAATGCTGCTACTCTTTTATACCATCCTCTATTTAAATTGATTTATATTTTGTTTCACTTCACTATCCCCTTTGCTGCTGTAGACCGCAAATTTCCCCACTGCGGGACTAATAAAGGAATATCTTATCTTATCTTATCTTATCTTAATTTGCTCTCTTCATGTAAACGTGTTTCAATGAATGTTGGACAATTTGGGAAACTTTTCTCACTGACTTCCTCCACAAAGTCAGCTTCCCGTTAAAAGGCTGATCTGTAACTGTTGCAGTTTACGTGACGATGATGATGATGATGATGATGATGATGAAGATGGCTCAGCTGTGTCAGTGTCGTCTAACAGCTGATTTCTTGATGTCTTTCCTCAGCTTACCGGATATTACTGGAGCGACAGCAGTCAGTTTGCGTTCACCCGGTGGTTCACTTCACAGCCGGATCAAAACCCTAACGAGCTGTGTATTGAGATGAACTTTGGGGGTAAGGTCAGAGGTCATTTTTACACTGAATGATCAGATTCCACACACACTTCCCGTGTGGTCTTAATATAACCGTACAGTGTGTACCAGTTTATGTGTGTGTGATTGTGCATGTGTGTTTTATCTGTGTGTGCTCCTGTTTTTTTTTTCAGACTGGGGGCTTTGGAATAATGCAGACTGTAACCAGAGGCGTCCCTTCGTCTGTGGGAGGAGGAAGTAATGACATTGACGAAGATGATGAAGATATAAACACGGCTGTCATTTGGTCCAATAAAAGTTCCATCACAGCAAAGAGCAGCATGTGCTTCTGTTCAACACACACACACACACACACACACACACGCATAGCATGTTCAGACTCATGTGTCCCTGTAGGTGTGACATGCATTCATCACGTCTCACTCACTTCACTCAGCAGGCCTTGGTGAGGTTACATCATAGAAACCGATAACAAACTAACTCAAATCATGTGACTGAGCTTTAGTTTCCACACTCGTCTCTGTAAGAGTTCCCATAAATGCTGTCTGACCTGACATTCCCTGGACTTTATTGATCTCCATAGGGACATTCATTCCCAGCAGTGGGCAGCACACACATGCAAACACACAAGCACACGCACCACAGAGCCCAGGAATGTTTTTGTGGGTGGGGGAAACCGTAACACCCGGAAGAAATCCACGGAGAACAGTCAAAGTCCACACATGCTGCCTGTGAAGAAGTGTTAAGCAGGGGGACCAGGTTTGGAGAGACAAACGGAAGAAGACAACAGCCAAAAACTATAGGGAAAGAGAGGAAACTGAACAGTGAGACTCCCTGTCTTTTCTTTCTGGGCGTCTGCGGGAAGCTAAGAAACATGTACAGACAAATGTTTATGTGACGACGTAAAAAAACAACAACAAAAAAACCCAAAAACAAGCCGCCCATTGCTCATTGATTATATTTATTGTAATCAGTGCTCAGTAGGTAAATATGACCTCTCACTATTACAGTAAACAGCTACACACACACACACACACACACGCACACTGTCACAACCCAACAAGAGCTTGTTTACCTCACATAAATAAAATTTTCATTTTATTCACAAAAACAAAACATTTTTCATGTGCAGCCCAAGAGAAACTCTATGTATAAATGTGTGTGTATATACTGTATATATATATGTGTGTGTGTGTGTGTGTGTATATACATATGCACCGTGCAGATGGAAAGCACGTAACTGTCCGTCTGCCTTCAGATGAATGTTGGGCAAAATAAATCCTACAACCAGCGTGGATGTCCGATAATATCCAGTACCATTCAACCTTGACCTCTGTGGGATGGAGACCTGGACAATTTTCAACAAACACCACTACACATGTTCTGAAACACGTTTATTTGTGTGATTACTATCCGAGTACACCACATGTTTACAGAGATATGAAGATAATTGCATTAATGTGATCAGAGGGGTTTATTTATGGTCTTTATTGCATTATATACTGTATGTATTCAATTATATACATGCAAATATATGTTAATCCCTCTCTTGATCGTATATAACAGGGAACACCAGAATGAGCAGACTTTCGCTCATTTTTCAGCCAGGCGTCGGGACGATGTTTGTAAAATGTGACATCATACAAAGCAAACGATTTCATTGGTCAAGTGTGAAGACTCACACATGGAAGTCCACAGATGACAAAGTCCTTTTTTTTTCTTTTTTTTTAAATCACACAATATATATATATGTATACATACATGTGTATGTGTGTGTGTTTTGTCCTGAGTTTTCACCTCATTGGTTCGCAACTTCTGCTACTGTTGATATTACGGTTACTATGGAGACAGGCTCAGATATCATGAAACATGACATCAGTTTTGGGGAATGTCATTATATTTACTTTTATATTTTCACAGATAACCATCTTATCTAATGTATATACGTGTGCATGTTTCCATGTGAGCGTGCGTGTGTGAGCCAGTGTGGATTGTGATTGTGTGAGTGAGTGTGTGAATTGTGGATGAGTGTGTGTTAAATAGAAGAATGCTGGTGATCAGTTTTACAGTATTGACAGGGTGATCAATGACAGCATATTCTTATAAAGCCATGAAAAGTAAAACGCATATAAACACACCGCTGGAAGCAGCTGATTGGTTGATTTTGTTGCCTGTGGTTGGTCAGACCGTCCTGTCCTGACTTCTGATTGGTTGTAAGGACACAGATGCTTGTCCATCTGTCTGTCTCAGTGTTCATCTCCTGTCTCTCTCTCTCTCCGCCCGTCTGTCTGTCTGTCAGAGGTTGGAGGACTGTTTGATGCTGTGGAAGGATACCCGGCTCGGCGATGTGGGAAGTGACGTGGCGCGCACCGCTCGGCTCCGGATGGAGTGACGGTCGTGCCAGTGAATCCAACGCTTCCTGACTGCTGATCGCACCTGAGAAGAGACAGGTGGATCAGTGGACGGTAAAACAGCCAGACAAATGGAAGACAGACTGATTGACTGTATTACCTCACTGTTCAGAAAACAGTAGAAAACGGAGACGAAAAATCCCTGAGGGCGACAGAAAGACAAACAGTTAAGTTTTGTCACAAACAGCAGCCTAATGTGAATGAGAGACAGACAGGTGTGACATACAGATGACACAGACAGGTGAGACAGACAGATGACACAGACAGGTGAGGCGGACAGGTAAGACAAACAGGTGAGGCATACAGATGACACAGACAGATGAGACATACAGATGACACAGACAGGTGAGACATACAGATGACACAGACAGATGAGACATACAGATGACACTGACAGGTGAGGCAGAGAGGTACAATTAAGACAAACAAGTGACAAAGACGGATAGGCAAAACAAATAGGTGAGGCGGACAGGTAAGACACACAAGTTAGATGGACAGGTGAGGCGGAGAGCTAAGACAGAAAGGTGAGACAGACAAGTGAGATGGACCTGGAAGGACTCCAGGATGGAGTTGAAGTAGATGAAGACGATCTGAGCGACCTCGTCCACTCCTCCAGGATTGACGAAGAACAACATGTAGGTGATCCCTAAGAGAGGAAGCAGGACCAGCGTGGCCTTCACTGCCTTCCTGCACAAAAACACACACACACACACGTATATATATATATATATATATACAGTATATACATATACTGTATACTGTATATATGCGTATATATACTGTATGTATGTGTGTGTGTTCTAATTCGTTGATATATTGGAAGGAATTGATTGGTTCAACCCTTGTGTGTGTGTGTGTGTGTGTGTGTGTGTGTGTGTGTGTGAGACCTGTACTGAATGGTCTCTGACGTCGTAGAGGCCCTGAGTTTGGTCATCAGGATGCGAACGATGTTAAACAGGAAGACAAAGTTAATCTGGAGAGAGAATGAAGGGATTTAAGAAGCTGAAACTCCAAGACAACGTTTTCAAACCTTGGTGACGTGTCAAGAATAGGTCAAAGCCTCATTTATGAAATGCGTGTAGGATTCACGTCAAAAATATTCAGATTTATGACACAGCTGCTGCAAATTGCACCTTTTTCATTTTGAGTGTTCGCCCATCGTTTAAGGAAACTCAACGTACTGATGTTATAAACCAGTTATACCTACTAACAGGTCTGTTATAACACGGCTGGGAGGTCAGCATTCTGTCATGATTTTACCAGTTTTCACAAACTTTTCCCTTCCCTTTAATGGTCACTCTCTATCTGAGGGGAGGAAAGGACTTGTGGCCAGAAAACAACCGTGTCCAAAGAGACAGAGAGACAGAGAGCGTACCAGAGAGCCCGAGGTTACATTCAGACAACGTATGGTGTAGCCATAGGTTTCAATGGGTGTGGATGACTAAATTATTGACTTTGAACACAATGCAGTGATAGATAGATAGATAGATAGATAGATAGATAGATAGATAGATAGATAGATAGATAGATAGATAGATAGATAGATAGATAGATGTC
>OMNV01026239.1:0-15486 GCA_900303265.1 Brotula barbata | reverse complement strand
GAAAGTGAAAGTAAACATGTCAGCGGTGTGGGAGTTTTTTAAAGTGGGCCAGATGAGTTGCAAAGTTGCTATTTTCAATAATTGCGCCGCATCGATCATATGAGGAGGAGGAGGAGGAGGAGGAGGAGCCTAGGGTCATTTGTTTAATAGGACAAATTGAATTGGTCATCTGAAGAAACCTCATCCAGACGGGTACAGAGATGAAGGAGGACAAGAAGTTACCCAGAGTGAAGAAAAGGCAGCAGCAGCAGCAGCCTCGTCTCCAATCATTGAAGAAAGCTGTAACCATCCAAGAGCAGGAGGAATCACCCAAAAACCGATGGAGCGTATCGCTCTGATAACGGTGTTTTGGCTCGTTGAAGATGTTTGATTCCCTGATTTCTGGAGCACATCGAGGCTCCCTGCTCGGTCCTCAGGCGGAGGTATTTTTCTGATTGGTCAGCTGTTATTTACAGCAGCATGAGAAACTCGTTGATGATGTCACTTGGGTAAGTTTTCCCTCCGAGATCTGGACAGAGACCGACGTAGGGCCCTGTCGGAGTATCCGTCCGTTATCGTTTTATAGATTTATCCAGTATCGGCGTCTTGTCTTTTCTCATGTAACCACCTAAATCCTGTTTTCTGTCTGTTTCTCCGTAGATCCCAGTTGCTTGCAAATCTTGCCCCTGTGGTTATGTGTTTATTAGCAGAAAGCTTCTCAATGCCAAACTAAACGAGAGGACGCCTCCAGCGATAGCAGGTATGTTTCAAAATGCAGAAATCCAGTGAATGTATAAGAGAAAAAAGTTCATCAATGTATTTGATTTATCTGCAGGTAGTAAATTTAAAGCAGCATTCATCTCAGCAGGTCATTGACTCTCGTTGTGGCCCAGATCAGATTCTTTTTCCCAACATTTCCTCTACAACAGTAGACATCAATATTAACGAGAGACAAAAGACCAGACAAGACAAAGATTAGGTTTTTCCTTCAGTCAGTTCGCTCTTATTTCCGTCGTCCATTGCATTTAATCAGTGTGAGGCGAGGCCTGACACATTTTCCTGCTGCTCCTAGCACACATATCCAAACTTACTCCACTCATGCAGTATGTTTGAACTTTATATTTCAACATTATTCATAAAAAGGGCCCGTAGGATTGAAACATGTCCTGTTTTCCCCTGATAGAATGTCATTTTTTTTTCTAGAGACAGACATGCAGATAATTCTTTGAACCTTTGACCTGTACTTTGTCTGTTAACATTTTTCCATGTGAAGGCTATCGTTAGTGAGCAAACATAAGTCTCTTCCGTATTATCTTCAAATGACATCAGCTTGTCATCATTGAAGTTTTATAAATCCTGAATTTTTGGCAGCCTTTTATGTGACCAAATCCTAAATCCAATGTGATCTCTGTCTGGGGTAAAATCTTTATTAGTCCAAAATGGGCCAAAACTTGAGAGAGAAATCATTTGGCCCAGATATCTGCTCGCTTCATACCAAACACTGATCATATTCCCAGTGATGGGGTTAGAGGGTTTTTTCCTGAGCCTGATGGAGTACATGAGGAGGGATAACGCTTTGGAAAAGTTGGGATTCCATTTGTCTCCAGTAGGGGGGGTCATCGTTTACTGAACCTAATGAGGATCAGGACACTGCAGCCGTCCTCTGTCACAGGGTGAATACAGGAGGAGGGATACTGGGTCCAAACACGTTAAGATCATCTCTTTGATCTAGACATTGGATTTGGAGGAGGAGTTGGAGGGATGTTTTGAAATGAGGAAAATGATCGGGGGAGCATATTCATTTTCATAATATTGAGTTGTCCCGTCAGGCGTCCATCTGTTGGCTCAGCTGATAGTTTGATAACATAATAAGGTCATAATTAGCATTCACTACATCTCTTATTTTGGGTACTAGTTTTATACCTACCTAAATATAAAGCTGATAAAGCTGTTTACAACCCTAAACTTAGAGGCCTGTGCAGTTACTTCTCTCCTTGGAGTTTTGAAGATTTGGACTTGTTAAAATTGTGGCCTGAAAAAGTTCTGAATTCTTTTATCATGGCTGGAACGGCTTTCTGCAAGTTTTACAGAAAACTGACATCGTCAGCATTTGAAGCGATCCCATGATCTGTTTGACTTTCCTCAATCCCCAAGATGTCCGAGTGGGACCGAGTAGCTAATTCAAGGGGTTCTATTGCTATAGTAACAACAACAACAACAACAACTATGGTGGTAGGGGACATAGGGGACACCCTTCATGACATCCTTTATGGATCTTAATTGGTTTTGATATTGTATAATTTGTGAGTGTTGCTGCACACGGATCCGTATATATTATATAATTTTGACCCATTTGCAAAAGTTTTGCCCACATCCAAGGAGCTGAAGGAGGTCCAAGAGACGGGGCCAGTTGACCCTATCAAACGCCTTTCCAGCATCTAGCAATATGCGTCTCTGGCATCCCTTTATGAATGTGTAACATGTGGAATACTTCTGCTGTGGTGAAATCATTTGCACCATTTAATAAACCCATTTTAAACTTAACCGAACTCCTTTTATATCTGAATATCTGGTGGGAGGATCTTATTTTGAAAAGATTCCAGAAACCTTTCTAGAGGAGGGATTTTAGTTTGGATTTCAATATCTAGTGACAGACAATCTGGTCCCACAGCCTCCCAGCTTTCATATTGCACGTCCTCTTAATTTTAACCTAATCCATTACCAACAAATGTGTTTCTCTAGATTGCAATTTTTAATATATATTCATAGCCTGTTTTTGCAATTCCAGGATGTAAATTTAACCTCTGCCTACTGCAACATGACTGTCAAGCTGAGTTAAGTCACCTTATTGGACAGAGAAAAACTACCTTTGGGAAACAATAACAAGCACATACATTTCAACACTTAACCAACTCTTTTGGCAATGAACATTAAATCTCTCCCCCATCCACCCAAAGGAGTAGCCCCCGCTCCTCCTGTGGAACTCCCATTACAGCCATTATATACGGTATACATATATATAACCTACTACATAAAACATCCCACATGAATTGCACAGGACATTCTCACTAAATGGGCAACGCGTCCCGAGAGGGCGAGCAGATGACATGCTGACCACAAGAAAAGTAAATAACATGCATTTAGCTCCCGAGTTTTCCTCCCGTTTAGCTCCTGAGACCAAAACAGAGAGTGAGATGGAAATCGAACATTGAAAATGGTAACATTGCTCCAATATATCCCACACCACAGATCTTCATTTTATGTAATATCTCGGAGTCCCTCATCTATTAATGAAAACATTGATAATGCTTTCTTTGGTAAAGATGTTGCTCAAACGTCCACGATTTTCAATAACATAAGCTGAAATAACTACACATTTTGTTAACAAAGCTGCAAGGCTCAGCATTGTGCAGCCAATTAGCTAGCAATAGCGGTTTAACAGGAAAAAAACACATATTTACTAGGGCTGTCAGGCAATAAGAAAAAAAAAATCAAATTAATTTAGTTTTGTATAAATGCGCTAAATTGAAATTAATCACATATATCAATATTGGCCGTGACAAGCATGTAAAATATTTCAAGGTAAAGGTAGGAAATGTTGGACCAAGCACGGAGTGAGCAGGAGTTTAGTAGTATACAACCCATAAAATCCCACCCCCTCCCTCTAAGGCCACGCCCCCAAAACACAGAAACATGCACTACCTAAGCACAGCTGGAGGTAGAGTCCAGAGAGGAGTGAAGAGAGGAGTGAAGAGAGGAGTCCAGAGAGGAGTGAAGAGAGGAGTGAAGAGAGGAGTCCAGAGAGGAGTGAAGAGAGGAGTCCAGAGAGGAGTCCAGAGAGGAGTGAAGAGAGGAGTGTGTCACCATGGCAATAAATCTAGGCCAATAATTTTGATAATTGAAAAACAAAAAAGTTGAACTTACAACAATGTATTCAGAAGTGTTGGGGTTAAGAAATTATTTTGAATTATGTATTTTTGTATTTGACTTCCATATATATTTTGATATTTGAGGGTCTTAGTTTTCCATATTTCAGACCTTGGTTTTTTTTTTTGGTTTTTGTTTTTCGGCTTCATCTGTCAAACTGTATTTTTTTCGAGTTTCAAAACGTTTATCCCTGGCCTGGCACCAGGGCATGGAGTCATGATTGACAGCTTAACAAATATATGTTGCTGGTTTATCACCGATGGTAGTGAAGGTGAACGTCTGACGTAGTGAGGAGGGACTCTGGAAACAAAGGATGAAAGAGGGCAGGAATAGATGTTGAAATGTGGAGCCCCCGCCCCCGTCTAATGCCCCTGGGACATGCTGAAACTGTGTGTGTATAAAAATTGAGAGCTCTAATTTGAATGAAATCCTGAATATTGACTCGTGGCAGTTTGAGTAAAAATGCTGCTTTTATGAATCACAAACAGTCTTTCAACTTCTGTTTTATACTTCTGCTGCTTTGTGCCACAGACAAGTTGGATTCCAAGCGGAGGAGAACAGAACGCATTCGCAGAGACAGGATCGACTCTCCTTTATCGAACGATATGGAGAACAGGAGACGACCCCGGACCAACAGCCAGACAGATCCCATCCGGAGGGGGCGGGGCAGACCAAAAACTGTGGGGCTGAAGAAACAGGAAGAAGAGAAAGGTGTTGTTTCAAAGTTGCTTAGTGGTTGTTGAGTGTATTTAAGGGCTGGCTCCATCTGTGAGTTTACCTGAGAGACACAGAGAGAGGGAGAGAGAGAGAGAGAGAGAGAGAGAGAGAAAGAGAGAGAAAGAGAGAGAGAGAGAGAGAGAGAGATTTCATCCTTGTGAGAATATTACACTTTTGTTGCAATTAATGTCATGTGGTTTACAGCATTTTGTAAACTCCACTGTTGTGGTCAGTTAGACTAAAGAGCTACAATGCAGCTGTAGGTCTAGCTAGACTACAGTCAGGACGTTTTTGGTTCATGGGTGTTCAGCACTGCTGGATGATAAATGGCTTTTATTGTTTTCGTTTCATTCTGTCTGTGCTTTCTTTACTCATCAAGCCTTTGTTAAATTTCAATGGAAAACAGGCGTAACAGTGAGGGAACGAGGACTTAGTGACACCAGGAGCCAAGTGTCCTGTGCATGCCCTTCAGGAATTGCTAACACACAATATATTCTCAGATTTCCTTCTATATTCCTCTCATCTCTCTTGAATTATATTCCCTTTTCTCCAGCATGTCATGAACATATTCTGAATCTAATTTTTGCTCTTTAATCCCATGATGTCTATTTGTCATTGCATTAGTCGGATTGATCTCATGGGTCCAATGCAGTGTGGTAAAATGAGCATTTAGTTTCTTTTTTCCAATGTTGAATCCTTTCACAGAGAAACAGGAGAGAGAAGTGGACATCTATGCAAGTCTTTCTGACGAGAAGGCCTTTGTGTTTTCCGTGGCCTTGGCCGAGATCAACCGAAAGATCCTGGGTCAACACCTCATCTTGTAGATCGTTTTAACGCCACATGTCCTGGGGAAACCCAGCTCAGTGTGGACATATCTGCCCAATGCTGACGAAGAGGATGACCAAAGAGGGCGGGACTGAACTTTGACTTGGATGTGTTGGGTTAGATAAATGGACGAGGCTTAATTACACGAGGGCAGAGGTCACTGAATGAAACCCAACATGGCTCTTTACTAGACATGCTAAACTAGGCACATGAGCAAGTGAGCTGTATGTCGTAATGAAATGGATATTGATAAAACCACAGGAAGGGGACGCTCGCCACGTTTCCTGCCTGCAAACGTGAATGTGGAACATCGTCCGTGCGAGGACGCAGAGGCTGAAAACTGATACAGGTCTTACTTCAGGTTGAACGCATCTCTTCACATGAACTCAGCTCCTTACTCACTGATCCAAGATGTGTCCAAGATGTTTTTGGTGCTAGTGTGTTTTCTTGTGAACTTAAGATGATGTAACCAACCACTTTATTATTCAGACTGAATCTATCAAAAGTTGGAAATCTGTAGCCTAAAATGCAATAAAGATTTCATAAATGGCAAAGCCTCGCTTAAGCTGCTGTGACAAAAAAATGTCCTGGTGTGTGTGTGTGTGTGTGTGTCATTAAAGTCCATTCCATCTCTCCTTTCTAGTGATCTATGTGTAATGCTGGTGAGAATTTCAACTGTCAGATATGATACAGAAACAAGTGTTGGACGGCTGCAAGTGAACACTAGTGACCCCTACTGGGCAAAAACAGGACCACCGGGCCAAAGAGGCTCTGCAGCAGATCAAAGTCGGAGGTCGGGTGGGTGAGGCGGAGGTCGGGTGGGTGAGGCGGTGCACAGCACGCAGAAATGGTTACACAACACTTCGACAATTCCCCCAGAATTTTAGCTCTCTATAATCAGTCAAGGATTCTCAGCGTCTCCGACTAAGACGGGAATGAGCACAAATACAACAATGTTTCAGCTGGTAAGGTCATCATCTGTGATCACGTGATGTCAGGAGCGTGAAAATCACATAACAGGAAGTTTGTAATGGAAATCACAGAGGAACTTCTTCAATGAAGGCATAAAAATGAACAAACTGTTTTAACGGCTTTTTGTAACATAATGAAAGCATCCAAGATAAAGTTTCACGTGTAAACTAAAGGAACCAAACTTAAATCTTAAAAGGTTACAAAGTAAAACCAAAAATGACATTTTCCAACTTCCAGGTAAGAATTGGTAACAGGAGACCCACGTCGTCAGGTTAAAGGTCGCGGCTCGGTGAGAAGCTTTTCTGAGAATCTGTGGAATTTATTCCAACCAGTATCATCTTTCCCTCTATTCGCTTCTAAAAAGTGACGACAAGTCTGACGTAGAGGGCGAAGAAATACCGCTGAACGCGCACTTCCTCTTCCGGTTCGTTCCCGCTGCGCGGATTCAACATGGAGAGAGACACTCTGAACAACTTCGCCTCCAAGATGGGCATCACCTCAGCCAGGATTATTCGGTGTGTGTGTTCGAGATGTGAAAAAGAAGAACCGCGGGACAAAACGCGGCGTTGTATGAAAATGTCTTTTATTGACTCACGAAGGGACGCAGCGTCTTATTGTTGGGGAACCACCAACCGGAACCACCAACCGGAACGGTCCCCGGTGACACTGACGGTCCCGTCTCAGCAGTCAGTTTGTACCGACAGCGAGAACCTTCTCCGTTTAGAAAGTGTGATGTGTAAACAGCCAGTCCTTCAAACGTTGTTTTGAAGTCAACATCTTACTGATGTGGTTGAATTTGGATTAATGGATTCCTCCTTCTGCAGCCAGGCTGAGGAATACGTTCGTTTATCTGACGTGAGATGTTCAACACTCAGTCAAATCTCATCTACAACCAAGATGGTGATCTGTCTGGACCTGGCAGCCTCCTCCATGAAGCATCCACTGGACAAAGTAAGTTGTGTGTTTTTTTCCCCCGTCTTATCAGGATAGTCAGCATCGTTTTGAGATCATCGTGGCTTTGAAGGTCCTGCTGAGATGTCTGTTGTCTGCCTGGAAGTCTGTTCTGGCCCGACCTTAATATTTTCAGATGCGTCTCTATCAGTGAGTGTTGTACGTCCTCCACAGTGGACATCTGACATCATCTGACTCCAACCATGGAGACGTTGATGTCACTCCAACCAAAACACACACACACACACACACACACTGACGTGCTGCACGGATAACTGGTGGATGCAGCAATGAATAGAAGCTAATATGACACTTTACCGAGTACACACTGGGACGCAGCACCCGACCAACATCTGACCCCAATGAGAACCGTAAAACATTTGACCAAGCGATGACAAGCTTGGACGATGACACGACGACAACGAACGGACAGTTAGAAAAGAGAAAACTTTTGGATGGGTCAGTGTTTTTTGTCATTTTGTGGACATTGTATATTTGTTTAGGAGTTTGTCATCAGATTGTCTGGCTTGAATAAGAACCAGTACCAGAGCAGCCACAGGGCCCTGGAGTGTCTGCTGGGTTTGGAGTCCTGCCTTGGACTGACCCAGATGGCTGTTCAGTACGGCTGCATGGATGCTACCAAGATGGCAGCTGAGATACTAGAAAGGTGAGTCCAACATATTATAACTCACACTTATAACTCACACTTAGGCTTACGGGTGGGATGAATGAATGACACAGAAACTCAATAACAATGGAGGAAAATAACTTGACAATGACACTTGGACCTGAAGCTAAAGCCCACATAGTCCACAAGAGTCCTGGGGAAGCTGCGTTCATCCACACCACACGGCCGCTGATCCCAGACCGGCTGGCTAATCGCTCTCCTGCACCGCAGAGACCGCGTGTCCTTCCACGCCGTCCGATCTCATGCGTCCCTTCCTCTCTCTAGTTCCACGTGACTTTTCATTGGACATCTACTCTGTGGGGGAGGGGTGGGGAAGTGAAGAGAGTCCTGCATGCACTCAACCTATGTGGAAAAATTGTGTTTTGAACAGTTTTGTTTATTTACGGGTAGGTTTTTCAAATCTAGTACAGAGTGCCTGACGACTCGCTGGGAAACCTGCTGACTAAGGAGCTCCCCTTACCCGACGGTCTGAGGAGCTCCCCTTACCCGACGGTCTGAGGAGCTCCCCTTACCCGACGGTCTGAGGAGCTCCCCTTACCCGACGGTCTGAGGAGCTCCCCTTACCCGACGGTCTGAGGAGCTCCCCTTACCCGACGGTCTGTGGAGCTCCCCTTACCCGACGGTCTGAGGAGCTCCCCTTACCCGACGGTCTGAGGAGCTCCCCTTACCCGACGGTCTGAGGAGCTCCCCTTACCCGACGGTCTGTGGAGCTCCCCTTACCCGACGGTCTGTGGAGCTCCCCTTACCCGACGGTCTGAGGAGCTCGGGGCGCCTAGTTTACACTATTTATTCACACTGACTCCACAAATCAGGACAAAATGCTACACCATGCCACACCGTGCCACACCATGCTACACCGTGCCACACCGTGCCACACCATGCAACACCATGCAACACCATGCCACACCGTGCCACACCATGCTACACCATGCAACACCATGCCACACCGTGCTACACCATGCTACACCATGCCACACCATGCTACACCATGCTACACCATGCCACACCGTGCCACACCATGCTACACCATGCAACACCATGCCACACCGTGCCACACCATGCCACACCATGCTACACCATGCAACACCGTGCCACACCGTGCTACACCATGCAACAGCTCCTGATTTTCATGTGCGTGTTCGTTCCAGAGTAAGAATGAAAAAAACAACATTTCCTGGTGGTCAAATCTGTGTTAACTAAACACAAAGAAAAGTTTACATGAAAGACCAGGAAAAAATGTAAATAAAAGTGACTTTTTTTATCCAATTAGTCAAATTATCGTTTTGATAGTTGCTGTCTAGTCAACTATCAAACGAGTCGTTAGTTACCGCCCCACGTTAAAGGGACAAAGGTCTCTTTATTCGGAGACGTTTCTGTTCTTGTTCTGTTGTTGTGTTCTGGGTTAGAGGATGGGGAGATTAGTTTTTATATTTTGGACTGTCATAAATCAGCGTCCCCAAAGTCCTTTCACGCAGGACGCGCTCTGTAAACCCCGCCTACACTTTGCACCGCGCTTGACGCGAGGGACGGCACAAAGTGTAGGCGGGGTTTACAGATCGGGACCAGCGTTTTGTTTAGTCAGCGAAAAATATGTGTTGAGAGAGGACACTTAGCATAAGAGAGAGGACACTTAGCATAAGAGAGAGGACGCGCAGCATAAGAGAGAGGACGCGCAGCATAAGAGAGAGGACGCGCAGCATAAGAGAGAGGACACTTAGCATAAGAGAGAGGACGCGCAGCATAAGAGAGAGGACGCGCAGCATAAGAGAGAGGACACGCAGCATAAGAGAGAGGACGCGCAGCATAAGAGAGAGGACGCGCAGCATAAGAGAGAGGACGCGCAGCATAAGAGAGAGGACGCGCAGCATAAGAGAGAGGACACGCAGCATAATGCCAACCTACGATATTTAAACACACCTCATATTCCCATGTGGTCCGTAACGTGGTTTCCTCCAGAGACTAGTCACACTGTTTACCCATCACCAAAACACACTGTATGTCGGAGTTTATTGATCTTCGAAACACACACACTTATTCCAAAAAACTGTGTATCTATTGGCTGCGCCCGACATTGTCACTGAGGGCAGCAGTGAAAGTTCTTCCAGACTGGACTTTGGGCCACGAGCTGAGGACGGTACAGTCCCTTTAAAGTAAAGAGCTCCTTATGGTTATTCTGCCATATGTGGGAGAAATGTTAATGAGAGTCCATAGCAGAGCACAAACACCTCAGTCGTCAGGAGGAGGAGGAGGAGGAGGAGGAGGAGGAGGAGAGGGGGAGAGAGAGAGAGAGAGAGAGTCTCTGTATGGGTCCATTTTGGAGAATTTACCACGAGATCCTACGCAATTTTTCAGATGAAAATCTATTTTCTTTTCATAGTCATGTTCCTCGGTGATCTGTAAGAGCTTCACTGTGCCAAGCGAGACCAATACTTGTTAAGGGTTCAGGTAGTGGTCTGCAAAAAGGCTTTGACCAGAAAATGGTCTAAGAAAGACAAACCAACCATCAATGAATGAAACAAGGGCACATAAATGAGGGAAGTAAAATAAATAGAGTCTCTGCTGCATTTTGCTGCCATTTCTGGTGGCGGCGAGTTTCTCCTGCTCCACAGACACTCGATAGAACCAGGTACTGGAGTTAAAGACCATAAGGCTACACGCTGCACGTCACTGCAACTGCAGTAAAAGCTTCATGAGTAAAAAGACAACAAGTGTAATTTAATCCAAGTCTTTTTCCGGTTTGATCCCCGCTCCTCCATGTCAAAGATCCCCGAGCGATCCTAATCCCAAATTGCTCACGGCGAGCGAGTGGGCCTCGCGTGGTTCTCTCGGTTGTCGGTGTGTGAATGTGTGTATGAATGGGTGAATGTGAGGCTAACAGAAATGAAATGCAGTCCATTAGCCATAAGGAGGAAAGTAAGAAGTAAATGAATTGATTCTCTCCTCTAGGTATTCACAGAGCCTCCCTGCTGTCCAGCAAGGAGAACTGGACCTGTCCAAAGCCCTGTTCACTACTGCAGCTCTCTATGCAGCCTGCAGGTCAGTGGGTCACACCCGACATCACCCGTTTGTTTTTACAGGAAGGCATCAGACGAAAGCTTTAAACCGTTATTTCCTCCTGGTGGAGGATATTTGACAGAACTTTTTTACTGGATACAGATTTTTCTTCTACCAGGTAAACCAGACGTCTACGTTGACCGTTTAGAGAATAGAATGGCCTTTATTGTCATTACACAGTGTATAACGAGATTAGAGGCTCTTTGTCATGGCCTATAAGTGACATATGATTAATATACATTCTTGTCTAACATTTTATGGGCTATTTATGAATTGATACCGGTCATCTTTCCATCGTAAGTCGATAAATTAGGCAGCTCTGCTACTCTTCTGTGTTCACATGCAGATGCCTGAAAATCAAAGTTGACAAAAAACTAGCATTCTCTTCTGGAGCCAAGAAGTCGGTCTTTGATCGTCTGGTTGTCCAACTCCAAAGTGTGGGCCAGAACATCTGCAGTAAGTCACAAGTTCCATTTCTGTACACAGCAAAGGTTGGTCTCTAGGACTGCCTGTCCTGTAGGTCAAGGGCCAACGGTCATTAGGTTTTTCATGACGTAAGTCCGTTTGTAAACTAGACGTAGCATCGCAGACACCATCAATCTTCTTCTGGATCCACAAATGCTGACAGTGGTGGAGCACATGCCACATACTTTTTTTACTTTGCTGCATGTCATCCCCTCATCGCACTTCCTGCCCTCTTTCCCGTCTTTCTGTTTTCTATCATTACAAAACAGAAATAAAAAAATAAAAAAGAAATCAGCCTTCATGTCTGGGACACACGTGACTTCCACTGCTGCATGTAGAGACGGATGACTGAAGCCATTTATCCTCTTCAGCCTGTTTCAGCTTGTTTGTACTTGTTTGTGTCGTGTGCTTTGTTGTGTCTACATGTGTGTAGCTGTGTTGTGTCTTGTTTGTAGTTGTTTGTGTCGTGTGCTTTGTTGTGTCTACATGTGTGTAGCTGTGTTGTGTCTTGTTTGTAGTTGTTTGTGTCGTGTGCTTTGTTGTGTCTACATGTGTGTAGCTGTGTTGTGTCTTGTTTGTAGTTGTTTGTGTCGTGTGCTTTGTTGTGTCTACATGTGTGTAGCCACACATGTAGACCATCTCCAGGAAACTTTCAGCCTTCCATCCACAGATATGGTCCTGATGAAAAAGTGTGAATTTCACTCCTTGTTACTGTTGTGCCAAATAGAAGAAGCTGCTTCAGGGAAGACAGCAGCCAGATCCACACACAAAAGACAGCAAACACAGAGTGAAAGCTCCCAACAGGTGGAAAAAGGTGAGGCAGCTTTTAGTTCTCAGTGAAGATCTGTGTTCATCAAAGCCGTGTCATGGGTTCGCATGTCTGAGTGTGTGTGTATTATATAGTTTAACAAATGACCGACATATTTACTCTGCATTCAGCTTGTGTTCAGGAAAATATCCTTTGTATGTTGTTCAATTGAACATTACTGAAAAGATCTATTTTGTGTCCGAGCATTGTGGGATTTTGTTTATTTGCACAGACAAGAGTTTTCCCAGGTTTTGCATTTGGATTTGCACACAATTCAGAATCTGGAGCTCAAACCTGCAGCAAATCATCAGCAGGGACGTTAAAGCAGTGATCAGCTTTACTGAGGAAATGATCGAGAGAGTTCGAAAGTCAAATATCTGGAATTTGGGGAATGATGATAATGTGTGACAGTGGTTAACATTTTGTATTATTCTGCTCTGCCTAAGTTCTGACAGGATATCAACTCTTTCAGTAAAAATCTGTGTAATATGATCAGCTGCTTCTAAATAATGTAGGATGGTGGACTGAGTGGACCTACAAGAGACCGAAAGAAAGGACACTTAGAAAGGTTGATGAAAGTGAATGAATCTTCAGTCATTTATGATAAACAGCAGTATGTACGTACAGAAAGATGTGTGTGAAAGACATTTACAAACAGAAGACATTTAATCAGAAAAATGAATACATGAAATGAACTGTTGTTAGTTTACGTGATAACGTGTCGATCAGTTTGTGTGTGGCAACTGTGTGCTTTGGGTTTTGTTTTTTTTGTTTTTTTTGTATTTCAATGACGCGTGCGTGCGTGCGTGCGTGTGTGTGTGTGTGTGTGTGTGTGTGTGTGTTTTCAGATTATTCACCTTCATCTCCGAAGCAACAGAGAGATGATGATGAAAATCAGCCAGCGACACAAGACTACGATGAGTGGAAGAGGAAAATCTTGGAAAATGCTTTGAAATCTACAAACAGTACAGAATGAGGAAGCTGTCTTTAAAGTGATGCAGCCGCCATTTTACACAGGATGATTTTCTGGAAGTGGATGTCCACACGACGTCACTGACTTTATGTTTGTCAGTTTGGGTGTTTTGGAGATATATGCTGTTATTTACCATGTCTTTATTCTGTAGAACGGACCCTCGACTTCAGCACATTCCAGCACACAGATTTTCATGTACAAACAGTCGTACATCTACATGTTGTCAACCCATTCCTACACACACACACACACACACACACACACACACACACACACACATACACAGTTGTTGATCTTAAAAATAGACATGATAGATGTTAGTGGATATTAGCATTTTTCATTATGTATGAGCAACAACAACCAAATAAACTAGAACATGTTGAAATGTTGAATGTGCCTGCTGCTTGGTATACACATTATCCAGTATCATTAGTATCATTAGTATCATTAGTAGCACCTGTGTTGATTTGGCATAAAGCTCTTCGTTTGATGTGGACATCATTACTAACATTCAGAAGGTTGAGAGTTGAGCATTCTAAGTAGCCAATCAGAGTCGGGTTAATTCACTGAAACTGTCGTGTACCTGCTCAGACACTGGTTGCCATGGTGACTGTGGCCCTGCAGTGTAGTGTGGAAAAACACAGACAATCCTATTTGTAAGCCTGGGCAGACAACAGTTTATTAGCCAAAACCTCTCCTCACAAATGGACTTACTGCTTGAAAACTTGAAGTCCTACTGATGAAATATTTTCACCGTGAGCATCCCGAGACTTCCACAAAGACAGTGATGTATTATTGTACGTCTACCTACTCTGTGCGGTTTTGGAGCTGTAGCTTTTTAGAAGCTGCCGACCTAGCGTAGCTTCTATTCCCGCGGCTGCTCCGGGGGGAATAGAAGCCACCAACCAGTTCATGTTTCCATGAAGTAATCCCCTCTCAGTGTCACACGCACTGAGAACCAACTCTGATTAATGCCAGATCTGTAGTGAGGAACGTGAAGTTAGCGATACTAGCAAACGTTGTCAAATGTATTCCTGGGGCCAGAGGGGGCGACATTGAATCCCATTTAAAACTGCTGGCTAAGAGTAAGTATAAGTAAAATAAAATGATTATTCACGTCGGCAGCAATGACTTCCGATTAAGCCAATCGGAGGTCACCAAAATGAATGTTCAGTCACTGTGTACTTATACGAAAACGATGTCGGACATGTATAGCCGCATGCCCAGGTGGTGTCCATCAAATGACGTGGGCTTTATAAATACTTGGAGGACTTTCTGGGGAAAACCTGGTCTGATTAGGAGAGACGGCATTCATCCCACTTGGGATGGTGCAGCTCTCATTTCTAGAAACATGTTTATTAGACCAAACACGGGACAACTCAGAGTTGAGACCAGGAGACAGAGTTTCAGTCCTACACGCCTCTCTGTGCTTCCATTAGAGCAGTTACCCACCCAAAGTCCCATAGAGACTGGGTCTGCCCCCCAGCCTCATAAATCAATGAAATCTAAACTTAATAGAAATTAACACCACGGCTACAGTAATTCAACAAAATAGAAGAATTAAGTGTGGACTTCTAAACATTAGATCTCTGTCATCCAAAGCTGTGTTAATAAATGATCTTATATCAGACGATCATATTGATCTATTTTGTCTTACTGAAACCTGGTTGAGTCATGAAGACTATGTTAGCCTAAATGAATCCACTCCTCCGAGTCATAGTAATACTCACATTCCTCGAGACTCCGGCCGAGGAGGTGGAGTCGGAGCCATCTTCAACTCTAGCTTATTAATCGAACCAAGACCTAAAATGAATTATAATTCTTTCGAAAGCCTTATTCTTAGTCTCTCTCACCCGACCTGGAAAACTTTACAGCCAATTCTAGTTGTTATAGTGTACCGCCCTCCTGGCCCGTATTCTGAGTTTCTATCTGAATTCTCAGAGTTTTTATCAAGTTTAGTCCTTAACACAGATAAAGTGATTATAGTAGGATTTTAATATTCATGTGGAGTTGAAATATAGCCCTAGCTCTGCTTTTATTTCATTATTAGAGTCAGTTGGCTTCTCTCAGAGTGTAAATAAACCCACTCACTGTTTCAACCACACCCTCGACCTCGTTCTAGCTTAT
>OMNV01026238.1:0-32644 GCA_900303265.1 Brotula barbata | reverse complement strand
GAGCTAAAGTGATGATTCAGAAGAATCAAACAACAGGAAGATGACCAGGTCAGAGACAATGACCAGAATAAAAGTCTGGATTATACACAGAATGATAACAATAAAAGTCTGGATTATACTCAGAATGATAACAGTAAAAATCTGGATTATACTCAGAAAGATAACAATAAAAGTCTATATTATACTCAGAATGATAACAATAAAAATCTGGATTATACTCAGAATGATAACAATAAAAGTCTGGATTATACTCAGAAAGATAACAATAAAAATCTGGATTATACTCAGAATGATAACAATAAAAGTCTGGATTATACTCAGAATGATAACAATAAAAGTCTGGATTATACTCAGAATGATAACAATAAAAGTCTGGATTATACTCAGAAAGATAACAATAAAAGTCTGGATTATACTCAGAAAGATAACAATAAAAGTCTGGATTATACTCAGAATGATAACAATAAAAGTCTGGATTATACTCAGAATGATAACAATAAAAGTCTGGATTATACTCATTATACTCATGAATTGCCATGGTGGAGCTGTGACCCATACTTTTAATGTAATTTAGTGTCAGACAGAAAATATTAGAAAAGGACATTGTAAAGTATTTTTGTTGTTATATTCTGTTCAACAGAAAGAATAAAGTTGGACAGTCGGACATGTTAGATCATTTTTTTCAGAATATTACAGTAAATTAGACGTACATAAAGTGGAACTCCACCACTTTTACACAGCACATTCAGTCTTCAATCAGGTCACTATGGGGAGGGGCCTCGGGTGAGAACGTCTTCGGTCCAGGTGCATGCTGGGATAGGTCCCAGCCCCCCACAACCATGCCCAGGATAGTGGATGAAGGGGATGGACAGATGGATGATTTTGGGGAGAAATATTCAACATATAACTAGGACAGTGTGGCTTTGTTGGTATTTTTATACTGAAGTTTTTTTACCTTGGTGATGTCATAACAGTCACTTTGTGGGACTTTTGTCAAAAACTCTTCATCCAGCTGTTTTCACATGTGTAAAATTGTGGCCTTTAAGATAGTCAGGAGTGAACTTTGACGGTGGAGAATCTACCGTGATGCAAAACCTGTAGAGGAGAGTTATGGTGAGCAAAACCAAGGGAGACCCCTGCTGGTGGAGGACGGTACTGCGGGTGTTGTGATGCTGCGCCTGATTTTGTCAGTAACATGAGATTGTTGTAGCATGTGCAGTCACAGAGTCTGACCTGAATAATGAAACGTCGGCCCCGAGCTGTGCCCGTGGCTGTTTTTGGCAGGAAGAACTGCACAGCCAGATGGCGCCGCGCACAAATGAACACTTCAGGCTCTGAGCATCACTTTTTGGGTGAGAGTGAAGGGGTGAGGGCGCCGTTGGTCATTAGCTGCAGCAGCTCGGCTCAGAGTGGATTCATGGGCGAGGTTTTATGGGACTTTGGCTCGTGTTAGTTTAAGGAAGGTGGTGAAGATGTCAAATGTAGGGATGATTCTGGAGTGTTTCCTGTCCTCCGTCTGGTCTTTCCTGTGAGTTCTTGTTGACTAATGTGTCTCACCAACATCCAAATTAAGTGGACTGTAATGAGGTTGAGTCCGGTGAGATTGTCGTAGGTCTCAGGCCTTTCTCTCTCTCATCTTTCATCACATGGTGTGCTGGTGTCCTCTCTCTCTCTCTCTCTCTCTCTCTCTCTCTCTGTCTGGGTCTGTTATGGTCAAGCACGTTTCGGATCTGATCTAGATTTCCTCTGCTCCATTTCGTGTGTGAAAGTCATTCTGTCTCCGATGAAGTTGTACTCGGAGTGACGTATCTGTCGGACTTCATTCCGCCCGGTGACTCATCCCAATCCATCTTCAGAGTGATCTAATGTGGTGAGGCCACGAGTTATTACCAAGAATCTCAGATCCACATGAACTCCTCCATCACACAGACACAGACACAGACACAGACACAGACACAGACACAGACATGGCTACTCAGGAGGGACATCATGACTGAAACAGATCAGTCAGACACTATCTGTAAACATCACATGACTCATCAGACATAGAGGCAAAGATCTACTTAAAACAGAACAAGTGAAACTTCACAAACCTCCTGGGGGTCTTGAGTGAGGCTCAGATGTCTTGGTTACAGATGATGGTCGTGTTTCTGGTGTTTTTTAGCCAATATCCTGTTTCCTCTCATGATTCTCACGATGTTCAGACTTTTCTTCTTGCCACTCTGCCGACTGCAGTTTTCCCGTGATGCACCTTCAAATCTGAAGCCTCTTTGTAGGCCTTGAAAGTTCCCTATATGGTCTTAAGGAACCACATGCATTTCAAAGCAAAGCACTGAACTATGACCCAGAAGCCCCCATTGGAGGAAAGAGGAACCAAAGGCCTGGACCTTCATACTGGAGGCAGACATGATCCAACTTTGGACAACAAGTGGACCAACAGTAGGAGCCGTTAGGAAAGGTTTTGAATGTGTCAGGACAGATAGATGAGGATGTACCTGGGCCGTGTTCCAGGTCTAACCCCGCCCACCCTGGGATTAAAGAACATACACAGTGTGTGGACAATCCATGTTTTGAACCCCTGCAGAACTTCCTCCCTGCTCCCTGATCTAACCCGTTCCTCTCCTCTCTGCTCTCTTTCATGCCTGGCAGACGGCCCAGAAATTAGCCCAGAACAGGAAGAAGGTGCAGTACCTCCGTCTCTGTCTCCCTGTCCCTCCGTCGCTGTCTGTATCGCTGTCCTGTCCTCTTTTCTCTTCTCTGTTGTCTTTTTCATTTGGATGATTCATCAGCATCCTCCTGCATCCAGCAAACAGCTTTGTCTCTACAGTGATAGACAACAATAACTCCTCTAATGGTGTTGAATGTTAAATTGATTTGGGTTTGCTGGATTCAGTAACAGCTCTGCGTTTACTTGCTTAGATTCTGTGTATGCAGTGATATTGTGCATATTTCATAACAGCCATTATGTGGACATGAATGTTTCTACTATCTGTGTCATAGCATCTTCCTCACCCAAACTATAAGCAGACGTAAGCAGTTATGTGTGAGACGTGTGGAGATTCCGTCGTGTCCCAGTATGTCCATTGGAAAGTTAAATGAAAATGTTAAAGATCTGTTGAAAATGATTTTGGGGTTGAGTGCAACACTGTGTGAACGATGTTAAACTCTCTTTATATTCCAGGATCATGCCAGGGATTTTTTAATGAATTTTTTAAAACCATATTTAGATGTTTTTTTCAATCTTTACGGTGGCATCTGGGATCTCTTAACTGTGAAATCCAATCAGATATTGAATCATGTGAGAACGAGTGGAATACGTGATGTGTGTGCTAGAGCAGAAACCTCATCCCAGATGTCCACAGTCACATGTTTAAAACTATCTATCTATCTATCTATCTATCTATCTATCTATCTATCTATCTATCTATCTATCTATCTATCTATCTATCTGTCTATCTATCTATCTATCCATCTATCTATCTATCTATCTATCTATCTATCTATCTATCTATCTATCTATATCTGTCTGTCTGTCTGTCTGTGTGTCTGTCTATCTATCTATCTATCTATCCATCCGTCTATCTATTGGTCAATCTGTCTGTCTGTCCATCCATCTATCTAATCCAATCTGTAGTTTGGGTTTCTGTCGTTTTCTCTGTCGTCTCCTAACCTCCCCTTGGTTCTGGTTTGTGTTCCAGGCCCCTGAGGGTGAACCTCAGCCCATGACAGAGGTGGATCTCTTCATCTCCACCCAGAGAATCAAAGTGCTCAACGCTGACTCTCAGGTGCCATCACTTTCACTTCCATCCAATAAAACCCTACCACCATAGATACCACTGCAGCCGACCTGGATGAGGAGCTACTTTCCCTATTTACCATCCAGAGTCGGAGCTACGTGGTTTCTGAACATGAATATTTTAAAATATTTGGGGAATTTGGATTGATGAGCTCCACTGAATTCTCTTTAGTTTCCACATTTCACCACAGATAGTAATAAAAGATTTAACTCCAACAGGAAACCATGATGGACCATCCTTTGCGGACTATCTCCTACATTGCCGACATCGGCAACATCGTGGTTCTGATGGCCCGGCGCCGGATGCCTCGACCCGACTCCCAGGAGAGCGTGGAGGCCTCGGACCCCGGCCAGGACAGCAAGCGCCAGTACAAGATGATATGTCACGTGTTTGAGTCCGAGGATGTGAGTCCAACGGCAAAGTCACTATTTTTGTTTTTGTTTTTCTCTTTTCATTCTATTCCCTTATATGAACAGGATCTCAGGTTTTGTATTTGATGTTGTAATTACGTTGGAGAGGTCAGTCAGAGGGTCTCCATAAGGTCTTGTCTGTGGTATTAATTTGACCGTAATTCATCCTCTTAGACCAGGGCCTCAGAGCGCCATCTAGTGGGCCAAGGAGGCAGTGCTACTGCCAAATAGTTAGATAAAAATAGATTTTATTTATCATGTAACTTACAAACATAGTTATTTTTATATCTAAATATGATGTCAATGATCAGTTATGTTTGAAATAGTCTCACATTTTTGTCACGTTATATTATGTTTTCTCTCTCTCTCTCTCTCTCTCTTTCTCTCTCTCTCTCTCTCTCTCTCTCTTTCATATTTATATCTCAAACAGAAGATGGCCTAAGGTTAAAAAGGTTGAGGACCCTTTTACTGGGTTCTGTGGTAGACCTGGGAAAATAGAGGACATAGGGAGGAGAGTACTTGCTGTCCTTACTGTCCTGAAAAAGACCATGTGATTCAAAATGCAGTGGAACAAGAAATGTGAAAACAGTGTTTGTTGCTTCGGTTTAAGTGGTTACAGATCATTTGTTCAGATTTGTTCTCCTGCTGAATAGAGACTTAGATTTGTTAGACGTAATGATCAGTGAATGATGTCAGTAACGTCCCACCACCAGGCCCAGCTGATCGCCCAGTCCATCGGACAGGCCTTCAGTGTGGCCTACCAGGAGTTCCTACGGGCCAACGGCATCAACCCTGAGGACCTGAGCCAGAAGGAGTACAGCGACCTGCTTAATACCCAGGACATGTACAACGACGACCTCATCCACTTCTCCAAGTCTGAGAACTGCAAAGACGTGAGTGGTTATGGCTCAGTGTGTCCTGACTCCGTCTGAGGATTAGGAGGAACAACAGACCAGTGTGTGCTGGATAATCTGACTTTATGTACTGAACACAAATATTTACTTCACCGTCACAGTGACAGGAGGATGGCAATGTTTGTACTTATCTGATCTGATCTTCCTCTGACTGCAGCCAGGGCCCTTTGTCTTCACAGGGCAGTGCTCAGCTTTCCTGCAAATCCTGTACAAATACTTTACTTTTGAATATATTCTACATTTAACAACATCAAGCATCAGTTTCAAGACTTAATATTATTTTCTTGAAATAATCCCACCGTTTCGTTAACCGTGTGCCGTGATCTCATCAAGGTGTTGGTAGAGAAGGCGAAGGGCGAGATTCTGGGCGTGGTCATTGTGGAGAGTGGGTGGGGTTCCATCCTGCCCACTGTCATCATCGCCAACATGATGCATGCTGGGCCAGCGGAGAGGTCTGGCAGACTAAACATCGGGGATCAGATCATGTCCATCAATGGGACCAGTCTGGTGGGCCTGCCCCTGTCCACCTGCCAGAGCATCATCAAGGTACTCTGAGCTGTGTGTGTGTGTTTCTGCTGCTGATATTATTTCAAAGTTACTATAAAATGACAGCTGTTTGAATATGATAACTTCTTAAAAACCTGAAGCCTTTTGAGTTGTTGGAAGATGTGTTCCAGCTCTTTTAAATGAACTGCCCCCTGTCTCCAATCTTCATAAAGGAGGCTAGCAGCCCTGTTTGCTTGCAGTCTTTATGCTAAGCTAGGCTAGTAGTTTCCTCCTGCTTCCAGTCTTTGTGTTAAAATAGATTAGCAGTCCCCCTGGGTCCAGTTTTGTTGCTAACTTAGGCTAGGAGCCCCTTGTCTCTGGTCTCTTTACAAAGCTAGGCTAGTAGTTTCCTCTTGCCTCAAGTCTTTTTGCTAAGCTAGGCTAGCCATTACTAGCAAAGAAGATGTAATTACATTGCCTGCTACTTGCTCTTACATTGATAAGAGTGTTTTTACAAAATGTGACACTGTGTCCAAAGTAAGTCATGGATTTTTTTTTTTAGATTTTCTTTTCTTTTTTATGTAAGAATGAGCATTTTTGAACAATATTTGGCATTCAGTCACCAGTAACGTCCTGGTGCTTCATCAATGTTTTGCTGCTTGCATTACACAACCCCTTAAATGTTTCCTCCTTATCTTGTCAGTGATGTGTCCCCCTGATGCCACGTGTTTTTCCTCATGCAGGGTCTGAAGAACCAGTCACACATCAAGCTGAACATTGTCCGTTGCCCCCCAGTGACCACTGTGCTCATCAGACGGCCAGACCTCCGCTACCAGCTGGGCTTCAGCGTCCAGAACGGCATTGTGGGTAGCATAATGTGTCTGCTTAGTGTTGGTGTTCATTTATACGTACAATCGAGTGAAATTGGTTTGTTGTGTTCTCGTCCTTTCCACAGATCTGTAGCCTTATGCGTGGGGGCATCGCTGAACGGGGCGGGGTCAGGGTTGGACACCGCATCATTGAGATCAACAGCCAGAGTGTGGTGGCCACACCCCATGAGAAAATTGTCCACATCCTCTCTAACGCTGTGGGAGAGGTGAGACATCGCAGGAATTACAGAGTCCAGGCTGACGGGGTTTACAGGCCCCGTTCAGCGGGACCGTTTGGGTCTGGGCCTGGGGAGTCTCCATTTTAAATCCAATTAGTTTAGACATCCGTCCCCCACCAAAACAAACAGTCCAAGACCAATCAAGACAAACAAACTCTGGACAGGTTTGTCCTGAACAAGGACCCCATCGGTATTGGAGTTTTGGGGCTGATGCTGATACTGATTACTAGAGAGAAGAGTAAGAAACATCCCATACATATATCATAGACCAATAATATGGATATAGATAGATAGACAGACGGACGGATGGATAATAGATGGATGATAGATGGATGGATGGATGGATGGATGGATGATAGATGGATGATAGATGGATGGATGGATGGATGATAGATGAATGGATGGATGATAGATGAATGGATGGATGGATGGATGGATGGATGATGATGGATGGATGATAGATGGATGGATGGATGATAGATGGATGCATGGATGGATGATGGACGATGGATGATGGATGGATGCATGGATGGATGATGGACGATGGATGATGGATGGATGATTGATAGATGGATAGATGGATGGATGATGGATGGATTATTGATGGATGATGGATGACAGATGATGGATAGATAGATGTCTTCTTCCCAGCTTATCTTAGCTTAAATGTGTACCTCAGAGACCATGTCAGAATCGGTCATGGATCCTGACTGGTCACTGGTCAGACTCAGACAGGAAGCCGTGTGCATGTGTGTGAGTAAACTTCCTGTTTGGTCGGCGTGTCCGTTGATGGCGTGCTCTCTCTCTCTCTCTCTCTCTCTCTCTCTCTCTCTCTGTGTCCATCAGATCCACATGAAGACGATGCCTGCAGCCATGTACCGCCTGCTGACCGCCCAGGAGCAGCCTGTTTACATTTGACCTCCCCGTGATCTCTTTAGACTCTGCCCCCTCTCCTCATCCCAGTGTGCATCCTCCACGAACAAGCCCCTCCCCCCGAGTCCAGTGAGTTTTTGGAGGATTGTTCTGCTCTGCTGTGATGAGAACATGGAGACCCAAATCCACCACACGTATTCACCTGATCACTGATTTTCTTACTTTGACGAGCTGACGGACGGTTCTCTTGTGTGCT
Organism: Brotula barbata; assembly: GCA_900303265.1. Lineage (NCBI taxonomy): Eukaryota > Metazoa > Chordata > Actinopteri > Ophidiiformes > Ophidiidae > Brotula > Brotula barbata. The sequence continues at coordinate 24,800 of OMNV01026238.1, read as the reverse complement.
GTCAGTGTGTGGAATGTGACTGAAAACTCCAAATATTTCCTGCCGGACTACTGCATGCTGCTTCTGACTCACCCAACACGACTGTAGCCTGTTTCCACTCGTCTCTGCGCCGTGTGTGAACTCCGATTACATTCCTCTCACGAAGCTGGATCACGTGACAGTGGCACAATTTGGATGCATCGATTTCCCGTTTGTCAGGCGCCTTCCTGAAGTCTGCTCGGACACCTGGGACACCTGGGACACCTGGGACACCTGGGTTTGGTTTCTGGTGTGTTTCAAGGCTCTGCACTGCCTAAACACTGTACACTGTCCACCAAACTAAACTTTGAACAAATCCTAATCCGATCCAAACCTGGAGCTCCTCGTGCGGCACGTCTCCTGATGTGTGAAGACGAAGGGTTTGTACACATTCCAGATCTTCGAGGCTCCGTCTGATAGGTTCTTCTTTACATTTCATAATTATGTTTGTCGGCGATTCAGATTCAACACAAAACACGATCGGCGTGCAGTCATCAACAACGACAAAATATGACCTTTGTGGCCGCGAGTCAAATAACGAAAACGGAAAACCGTTTATCACGCAATTCCTTGGAAAACTGCCGGGTTATGATCCACTCCCGACAGTTTAGCTCGGATGGAAGAATCTCCCCTTCGCTGCTGATGAGGACGACAGTAATGTGAGCCTGGACACATTACTGAGCATCCCAACCGCAGACACATAACCAAGAGATCACACACACATATCTAGGAGCTCACACGGCAGGAGGCTGAAATCTGCCCTGATAAAAATCAGATCTGTGTCAGTATCAGGATAAAAAGAGGATTTTTTTATTTGGAATGTCAACACAGCAAACGTTACTGCCTGCAGGCTACTTACAGAGAGGATGAAAGACACACACTCGTCACTTTTACAAACATGTAGCATCAGATCGCTGTGTGACACTGAGGGGTTTTTTCTGTTATGGTTCTATCATTACGAAGACAGGAGGCTGTCCCCCATCTCGCTGAGGACAGAGACAAAGGATTTGTTTACATCTTTAAACACGATCTGTGTGTGATCAGAGTGCGTTTCGAGCCAGAACAGTGATTGGATGTCAGTCACAGCTATCCGGGTTTCAATACAGTCTGTCAGAAGTGACACGTCCGCCCACGTCCTCTTTCTCCTCTCCCTCCTCTCCCTCCTCTCCCTCCTTATGATTCAGTTCTTTTAAATTCATTCGATTCATTCATTTATTTAGATGAAGATCGTCTGTGGAGCAGGAGAAACACAGACTTCAGTAAAAACAGGAAGCAGCGCTGTTAAAATATAAAAATACTCCTGTTTCTTCCAACCACAAAGTCTTGCAGCTTAGGTGAATTGGAGTATCTAAATTACCCATAGGTGTGAATGGGCGTGTGATTGAGTTGTCTGTCTCTGCGTGTCAGCCCTGTGACGAACTGACGACCTGTACAGAGTGAACATCGTTAACTTTGGCCCAATGACTGCTGGGATAGGATGAGGCTCCCCTGTAACATCTTCTTATCTGTTGATATTAGCTGGGAGAGACATGAGAGAAATGATATGAAATACGCCAACGTTAGAGTTTAAAGTGTGTGAACGGCTTCAGTTCATCAAGTCTTCGTTTTGTGTTCACAACACAGTGAAAGATAGATTTTAATATTATTATTTGATATTTTTTAACAGAAAGTTAACTAATTTTCATCTTTATGGCCCAAATGTTGTAGCTTTACTTTAACTTTTAAATTTGAAGGTGCTTATAAAAATGGGACAAAATGACATTTTAAGGAGCGTCTCATCTCATTTACTACAGATCGTACTTGACTTCATGTAATCAGTCAGTCAACATCATCTGCTATTAGTTTTTGTTTCAAATTTCACATTTCCACAATGACATTTTCTTGAAGGAAGTCCATCTTCAACACGGGGGTCCAGATGTTAAGCGTGTGTGTGTTTTGGAGTTAACGGCTGTTTTTTTTTAACTGAATGCTTTCTGTCTTGTCATGTCCTCTGTGTTCCATTCACGTTTCTGTTGAGAACATGAGACGGACACGAACACGAACCCGAAGAAAACAGAGTTTTATGAGAAGTTTGGCCGCTGAAAGTTGCCGGTCATAAAATTGTTCGCTCCCACAGGCGAAACATTCCACAGTTTGACGCTGGATTAGTTTCACTCTGAGTTTCTGTCTTCACTCTGAGTCAGTGATGGCACACATACACACGCCGCAGGGACACTGGACTCATTTAACCCTTTCATTAGAATGAATGGAAGGTGGAAACGAGGCTGAAGTTTTGGTCTTCACTGGTGAATCTCTGCTTAGGCCGTCTAACTGTCAGTAACCATGGCAACACCATTTGGACACATTTAGTCCTTTTGCCATAATGTACTCTGAGGTGTCCTGATGCTGATCGTTATATGAACCGGAACGTCCCGATCGAGATGACTCAGACGTGATGGATGATCCACCACGTTAAGATGCTCGACGGTGAACTGGGACCCGATGATCTGGCTCTGACCCGAGTCTTTGTCCCACGTTTGTCTTTAGCTTTGAATCGTGCAGTCGGAGCTCAGCGTTGAGTCATTTGTTGTCAACACGAGAGGACGCTCTGAAGGACTCCCGTTCACTTTCCCCTGTTCAAGCGCCCAACGTTCCCCAAGGTCCCGACTCGCTCGCTGCTTACGCTGTGTGTCGGCCTCGGTCTTTCAGAAAAACAAAGACAGTGAGGATGAGGAGGAGGAGGTGAAGGCAGCCACTCGAACACAAGCTTCTCTGAGGCCCTGTGATCACACTGTACCATTCCTACTTTGTCTGTCTGTGTGTGTGTGGGTGTGTATGTGGGTGTGTGCGCGTGTTTGGTTATTATGACCAATGTGCTCCATGTTCAATCAAAAACCAGCTGGACATATATCAACTATACATATAGATTAAATATATAGTAAAATATATCAAAGTATATACTTCTAATGGTTGTTTTGTGTTTGGAAGCTACAGTGAATAGAAAGCAACTGGAATGTAGAAAACTGACTAAAAATGTAAAATTGAATTCATGTATATATTCAGCTAGAGCACAAGATCATTTAAGGTGTGTGTGCGATCGATTTCCGTCCCCCGGGGGCGTCGGGCGTCGGGCGTCGGGCTAGGGGCCCCCGGGGAAATCGGCACTTGAACGTGGCGCCAGCAAGGTTGGCTAACGAGTATTTAATGCACATAGTGAATGTAACTGAATTATAAACATGAAAAAAACATAACAGAGAAAAAAAAAAAAACCAAACAAAAAAAGTAGCAGCAGCAATGTATTTATTTGCCAGCTTTTTCTGTGATGTTCTAGCTGTGGAAGCTACACTCTCCTGTACCAGAGTCAGAATGTTTGTAACAGTATTTACAACAATAAATGACTTGCAGAAGGACGGAGTGTGTGTGCTGTGTAAATCAGTCCTGCACGAGGAGGTGATGAGGTCGTCTCTTACGCCGAGGCGAACACGGGGAGGCAGCAGCGTCGGCGTTCCTGCGATCCGCCGGGCACCAGTCGAAGTGGATGTCGTACGATCCGACGGATTATCGCTCGGATCTGATGAAAGCGGCTCAGCGAGACACGTATTGAATTTATGAGATGAAGATCAGGAGGCTGAACTCCTCCGTCACCAGCTCCTTTTACTCATCACCACCAGCTGGATGATAAAATCCAAAGCAGAACTCTGATGTTGCTGTACTGAAATAGTGATTTATTTTCGTAGAATAATTCTGATCAGTACCTTATCAATGATTATATTGATCGTTTCTGCATGGCACAGACTGAAGAGCACTCTATTATTATTATTATTATTATTATTATTATAATACAGAGTCACTACACTCATATTTGTAGCATTTTTCATAATGCATCTGTAGGTAATAAAAATAACATATAAATATTTATTTATAATAAAAATAGGAATTTTTCATTCAACAATACGAATGAAAATGTACAAAATTTATCTCTTATTTTAAAAACTACTGTTTCCTATGAAAAACAAAGGAATTTAGCCATATAATAATACTTCTAATGTTATGGATAATAATAGTAATCCTCATTACTACTAAAGATTTATTGATTTATTATTATCATCACATCTATAATGAGATGAATGTCAAATCAATTTTTCATTCACGTTGGTTTTTACTTTTTCATAAACAAAGAAGAACACTGAAAAATATCTTATCTCCTAAATTATTATTTCTCATGCCATGTATTTAGATTGGCACCAACGGGTGAGGATTCACACCAGTCCACGAGTTTCATCTCAATCAACTCAGGACTGATGACGAGACACACAAACAGATAAATGAAAACAAAACGTCAACATGCCAGGAAATATAAAGATGTATTAGATAAACTAGGAAAAGCCTCGTATATCATCTGAATATACGAACATTCATACATCTGTTAAATAACACGTGATAGGCTTCATCATATATCATTTTATAGTATATATCATATATCATACTACATGTATCATACAGGAGTAATTGTAGCAAACACACACATTTAAAAAGCATATAAAGGTTTTGGAGGTTAGGTGCTGTGTTTTATGTAAAGGTGCCCTTATTTCCTTATTCCACAAAATATTAGCATAGCAAAAAAGATTTTAAAAAACAGCACTCACACACACTCACACACACACACCTCAGCAGTGTATTCCCAGTCAATGGCTTTTTTTTCAACATCTTACTGACATACAGTGTTCTCCATAATGACGTGGTTTCCCTCAAAGCACCGTCTCCCTGAAGACTCCAATCAGACTGTGAGGACGTTCAGGATGATCTAGGCGTGTCCCTGTCCTTGATCCGCCCCTTGACCCCGCCCTGAGATGGCCTCCTGGACGCTGTGGAGGATCCAGTGCTGAGCAGGTGAAGGAGCTGAGGTCCCCGCAGCTCTGCAAGTGGAGCAGGCCAGGCCTCCTCCTCCTTGGGGGTCGGGGGAAAGTCTGTGAGGAGCCGGCGGGCTGCTGGAGGAGAGGACCGCGCTGACTGTGTGCTGAATCAGTGAACACCTGAAAGCAAACAGCTCATCAGTGTCTGTATATACAGTATGTATTACACACACACACACACACACAAACACACACACGCCATCTCTGTGATATGTGTGTACAGGTTTCCCTCCCATTTGCGTGGTTTAGGGGTGCCAGGGGGACCAAAATGTGCTAAATTCACCAATATCTTTTGCTGACCCCCAAAAACCATGAATTTTGTACCATAAACCTTTTGATGATCTCTCCTACATGGCAACATATAAAACTTTGTCTTCTCTCTGATCATGTGTGAATTCCCTTTTTATATCAATCCTGCTCCCACATCCATGTATTAGTTTGTACTCAGAGATATTAGGATCTCGCACAACATGCAGATGTTTCACACCAGATGTTTCAGCTACGGAGAAGACAGTGTGGATTCCCTTTTCTTTCTTCTTCATTTACGCTACAGACGCCTCGCAAAAGATGAGCGAAACGTGAGATGAAGTGATCACTGCCAGAGCAGCACGTACTGTATGTTCATCCATGACTTCCTAAACATTCACTAACTTTTTGTTTAAATTTTTTTCACAGCACGGCCCCTAAAACTCCCAAAAAATATTCCCATTAAATAATTCAACCTCAAATTATACAAACTGCAAATGGAAAAGCCACAAATGTTAAGAGCTAACTGTATAAGTTTACATGTAGGAGCTGAGGGACGTGGGCCCCATAATGCAACAGTCTTTCGTTCAGCACGCCGTTTCCTCGCCCTCCTTACTGTGGTCTGGTCCCTCACCTGTTCTATGTAGCTGGCACAGCGAACAGCTTCGTCCATGTGCTCCTGATCCGACTGCAGGACGTTCCGTATGCTGTCCACCAGCTCCTGCACCTCGGGGGCCAGGCCCTGAGCCGCCGGCTGCTCCAAGATCCTCTTGACCAACTGCTGCGTGTGCCGATAGCTCTGGTAGTCCACCATGGACGAAGGCCGGGGTCGGCGGGGCGCCCGCCCTCCGCTGTTCCCCCGTCGGAGCGTGACGTGGCCGTGGACGTGGGCAGCCAGTGTAGATTGGGAGGTCTGAGTGGAAGAATCTGTGGTCTGAGGGGACGGAGCCAGGGGGGCCTCGCTGCTCATCGCTGATGGGCAGATCAGAGGACGGGGACACAGAACAGACGTGTTAAGTGGTCATCAACTTACATCTTCACTTAAGTGACATAACACATTTCCTGTCCTGTTCATACCTGAAATGTGAGCAAGCAAAACCACCAGGGGGAGATGAAGTCTCCAGTGAGGACAGACAAGTCCATGTCAAATCAGAAGACCCAAACTTGGACTTTTCAATCATTAATAGGTCACAGTGAACTTAACTTCATTAGTTTTGTTCAAATAATGGAAGTTTTGTAAAATGTGTGTATGACTTTTCAGATGAAAATGACTCGATGTAAACAGACACAAACATTACTGTAACAGTACGACAGTTAAGTGTGTTTCCATATGAAACACTGAGGACACTCTTCTGTCTCAGGTTCAAAATCATAAAAGTCGGGCGTCGTGTAACTAAAAGGATTAGAAAAGCTGCCGGCTGTTTCCTCTTATCCTGTTTCCCCCCTCCATTGAGACTCAGTACAGGTAGGGCGCCCTCAGCAGAGCAAACTGTAGACCTGCTTCAACCACGACCACGCTAAGTGTTCAGGCTCTGGTATATTTGTCGTACAGATTGTGACGAGGTCAGTATGTTACAGTGGAGCTGACTGGCTGTTCAAACTGTGAATCTCCATCTCTTAGTGTTAGCAGCATCCCACAGAGATGAAGGGAAAAGGCCGACCTTTAGCATCAATGTCCATTAACACGGGGTCGCTGCTGGAACGGTGAATCCTCTCTCTCCTCCTAGCGGTCCACGTTGTAGCCTGCTGGGCCTGGGTCAGGGCCTGGGCCTGGGCCTGGGCCTGGGCCTGGGCCTGGGCCTGGGCCTGGGCCACCATGCCCGGCACCGACGATGCCGCCTGGGGACTCGTGTCTGACGCAAATCATACACAGACATGCACCATTAAAGCCAACCCTTATAGAGAACGCCTCCTCCTGGAATCATTTCACGTGTGGCTCTGTAGCTCTCCAAATGTCATTCCTGATTACAGGAACATATTTTAACACCGATGTTCCAGCACGGACGAGAGTGGGATGTGTGTGTGTTGAAATGATAATATCACATTCAATTCAAATTGTCCCAATTATGCTGATTTATTTAAATTATTAGTTCTGAATTTGTATTACAGAGTGTTAAGGTCATCTAAATGCACAGGACCGTGTGTGTGTGTGTGTGTGGTTGAGTGTTTAACTGTGGCTCCTACGTACTGGAGTTTGACAACCATAACCACTTTGTGTACATGACCTTCTTCTTCTGCCTGTGAATTGTACATTCAGCTTTGTTGTCACTTGATGCAGATATTGATGCTCATGATGCCTTATTGGTTTTCTGCATGGTGGTCTCTGGGGGATGGGATGTGTCGCGTGCCCTACCTTGACTGGAGGTTCCTGGTTGAGGAGAGGCAGGAGGAGTCTGGGTGATTGTCAGCTCTGTCATAGCTATCTCTGTCTCCTGAAAATCAAACAGTACACTGATACAACGCTGCTCTGCCACACAGATATTAATATTAATAGTAATATTAATAATATACAATGTTATGTTATATAATATGACGTGCTTGGCTTGCTGCTCTGTGGAATCTAAATCTCTGCAATCACCCACATACCTCCAAATATCTGTCAGCCTAAACATGTCTGTATAAGTTAAAGGTGTAGACTGAGTACATGTTCTGTGGGAAAGTTTCATCAACTCCAACTCCAAATATCTTTATTCTTTTAAATTTTATTCTATTTTGTACTTTGTCGCTTACTCCTCATTCTACCTGGACTTCTTGAGCTGGTGTGAGACATGAATTTCCTTGGTGTGGGAATAATAAGATCTTATCTTATCTTATCTTAACTCATCTCATCTCATCTCGGAACAGTATAACTGAAAGTTTAACAGTTTCATGACGAATGAAAGGAATCGAGAGGAATCTGCCTGTTCTATTCGATGGATTCGTCTCTGCTAAATAATTTCCTTGGTGGCTGAAGTCAGCTGATGAGTTCTGTACCTGAGCGGCTGGACTGGAGCTTCCTGCCACCGCCTCATAGGGAGGAGGGGGGTCTAACGGACAGAAAACCTCCACCCCTTTAATCCGAGCCCCGTAGATATGCGGGAGGGGGATCACACTGTCTCCAAGCATCCTGAAATACACAAAGTACAGCACAATGTGACATCATTTCAATTAATAAAATAACATATAATTACTTTCAGGAAAGCTCTGCCACATTGCATTGTGGGATTTCCTTACTATTCCATGAAACACCTTCAAAATTGCTCAAATTAAGTTCAGCTTGGGTCCAAATTAATTTTTTAAGCTGCAACATTTATGTCTTTTCCGTAAAGCAACTGGGTGGATTTATTGGTTTTTTAGGCCTCATTTATTTTTAACTGAATATTTTTTGCCATAATAAAACCCTGAGGTATTCTTATTTGTATGTTATGGTACTTTCCAAACACGGTTCCACGTCCTTCCCTTCAGTGTTAACTAGCAGCCTTATACAACCAATCAGACGGGGCTAAAGCTGAATAGTTGATGAAGAGCTGTTGATTCATCGTTGCATTAATCAGCTGCTTCGTCAACTGGTCACGACAATAATCGCTTAGACAGACGATTCTCAAAATAATTGTTAGTTGCAGCTCTAATGAGCGTATGACAACTGTACGTTTTGTACAGGTCAGTGAGAGACACCAGAACGAGGCTCTGGAACATCTTGTATTGATTACACTTTAAACCTTAACTGTACTAGAATACCAGCGTGTAGTTTATCCCGTCGGGACGCAATGAGGATATGAGCAAATACTGTAACATTGATTTCAGGAAGCTGCATACTGGAGCTTTCAGCCAACAAATCACCATAATTAGATTCAAATTGGCATCTGGCTGGGGGTTCATGTCAGGCGTTGCTCCTTATGCTATCATTGGACTGGAAGGTAGAAACGATCGACCTAAAGGGTTTCCTGTAACCAGCGTGAGAACAGGGGCCCGTGTTTCCTCCCACTCCGCCTGTTACACCAACGCTGTCACTCAGCTCGAGAGGCCGTTGTTTGGGAAAACACTAGCGGACACATCTTGGTTTTGAATCACCCTCTAAGTTCACGGAGGCCCATTCTCAAACTTCTTAATCTGTTCCAGGATTTAATTCATCAGGAGCGCGTGCTGGTACTAAGAACGCAGCCACGGGCATGAATCTGAATGTGGGTGTGTCTCTGTGTGAGGCGTTACCGACGAGCCAGGCGTGGTGTGTATGAGTAGAACGTTGAGAAGTAGGAGGGAGGGGGGTCTGGAGCCACAAACTCATCTGGGTCCGGGGCCTGGGTGGCTTCTTCACCTTCTTCCACCGTGGCCCTGGGCTCATCCTGTCACACAGAGGAATCACTGATGAGGAGGCGTTTGCTAATGAATACCTGGCCCCCTTCCCGAAGAGCGCCCCCTACAGTTTGAAGAGACTCGTGGTGTCGTGCACGAACCATACCATGCACGGCGTTCTTATGGTGAAGATCTGGAGGTATCTCAGGGCAGCCGCCATGAGGCACACCGCTGTGGTCAGGGCGTTCAGAGCGCACAGGGCAAACAGCACTTTCTGAGAGAGCAGAGACACACAATGGGCACGGACTCACCATATACTGTGAATGTGCAACGATGCGTCGCCGTGTTTCACTGCTTCTACTACAAATTATACAAGGAAATCACTCCTCACTGTTTGTTAGCTTCACACTGCTGATACGGTCCAGGACAAAACGGATTATCAGACAAACGGGCCACAATGAATGCAATTCCATATCTTGCTGATGTAAACTTGTTGGAATTATTCAGCAGCATTTCTTTGACATTAAACACTAAAAGGGACAAAGCATGATCAATTAACCTTTTAAAGTCTGAGGTAACTGGAAGGTGGACCGTCTTTATGAGGTTTTATTTGAAATTCAAGTGAAAAGGCCAAAGTTTCCGTTGATACCTGATATATTAAGATGCATTCTGTGAAAGCTACCCAATGAATCTACAGTACAGAAACATTGAAAGGAGCCAAAAGATTATTGTAATGGATTTGAAGATTTTTGTCGCAGCTTCTTCAAACATTATGAGGGGTTTTAATGCTTTTTCTACACGGTTTACCGTTTTATTAATGGCTTAATCATGTGAAAAGGCCCATTCAATGTACCCAAAGCCCTTTAAGGAACCAGGAACGGTTAGATTTGAAGGAAACTCTTTTAAAATGTTCGCACGGGGTTTGATTATTTCATCCTTCCATCAATATAAAGTGGGCCTACGCAATATGGAAGAAATCAATATCACCATAATCATAAGGACTTTTTCCTGATATTGTTATACTGTACATATCTCCATATCTGCTCACAGTTGTGATATCACAGATTGTGTCATCCGGTTGATGTTAATCTCATCGAGCTGTGTGTTAATAATACAGAGTGTGACATAAAAACAAACTGCAGTTTTCAAAATGCACTGCCTCAAATCTTGCAGATCACATTTTTAAAATAAATATTGGTTAATATGTGTTTGTTATGACGAATATAAACAACAGACTTGTGTTTCACAATATCATGATGATTTCATCACGACATGATCCTGTTGAATTATCGCCCGGCCCTAAGAATAAATATCATCTGTCAGGCCTTTAGACGGCCGTGTTTCCAAGTTTCTGCCTGACAATGTTGACGCTTCCTGCGAGTTGCCAACTGTGGGATGTAATACCAGATATCACGTCTATAAATGCCACAGATTTCAAACGTTTTATGCAGCCATCAACCTCAGGCTGCTCCATTATTAGTCTGAGGATCTCGGCCGTCTGGTGAGCGCTGACATTTTAAATCATTTCCTTCACAACAAGGCCTCAGAAATTCCTCACTTATTTTTTTCCTGAGTGCCTGATGTCATCTTCAAGCTAGCTCTGATCCATCCGCACTGTGGCTGCTGCTGGCTTACAATACTGACGAATTGAAGTGAAGCTTTGGAAAGGTGATAAAATGTAAGTGACCATTGATTATTCCACAAACACAGACTTCGGGCTCCTTGTGTGCTGTTTTATTAGACGATTTAAAGTCAAGCTGCAACTGTGTGTCCAGACTGTGTTTAATTCTCAACTCCGTGCTGTTTATGTAGCCTTTTACTGTAAACAGCCAGAACAAATCCTTTTCTGAGTCTGCGTTCTGAGTCTTACTCACTCACACAGTAAAGTGACTAAAAGCCTGGAGTCAGAACAAATATCGGCTTTTGCATTAGCTGGACGTGATGGCATTCATCTTCTTTATGACCCGCCACCTTTCAACAACAGATTCTATAAAACTTGTATCCTTCACCCACTGCATGTACTGCTCATCTTCACCCAGCTGAGAGAACGTGGTCTACCTTGAGCAGGATCCTCATGGTGCTGCAGGAGTGTGCAGGGTGAAGGTGAAGCAGCTTGTCCTCCGGACATTTGGAGCTGGGCGTGAGGGAGCAGCAGTAACACACGTCACCCGCCTCGCTCTGAAACCACACGACACACACTGAGTGGGATGCTTCTCAAAGTAATGCTGCCGCGTGCGATCAACGGTTCTTCACCAGGAAACACCGGTGAGGAGAAACACACGGAGCGAAATTGACAAAATATTTGTAAAATGACAAAATGTGCAAAACGTCACTGGGTTAGATCCATAAAAACTACACGTGAACCTGTTTATGACGTGAACTGTTATCAGGATTCTGATGCATTATCTGAGTGGGTGGGTTGTTTGGTGCTTTGCTTCCTCCCTCCTCTGTGGGCGATCCTCATTATCTTCATGACTGGTAATCCCTCACTTGTTTTGTGTGGGCTGTCACTGAGCATGGTCTAGGTACAGGAACCCACTAATGACAAGTCAGGAGTTTTGATTCGAAGACATTCGTAGGTTAACACTTTGTAGTTAACCCTGAATAGTTGTGAGCTCTGATCTCAACTCCATCACACCACTTCTGTATGAGGTTTTTCTACATACACATCCATTTTAAGTGTGGCCACATACACATGATGAAATGCTTCCATCTGCATTCTTGAGTTTTATCATTTCCTCAAATCTTAAAGACATGGATGAGGAGTTCAGACAGAGGGAGGCTGGAGTAGAACGGTTGTTCCTTCATGTTAAATTGAGCCAGCTAATGTGGTTTGAGCATCTGATCACCATGGCAACAGGAATCCTCCCTCGGGAGGCTTTCCACATACATCCATCTGGGAGGAGACCACAGGGCAGACACAGAATATGATTATATATCCCATTAGTCCTGGGAATATCTTGGGATGCTCCGGGAAGAGATAGAAAATGTGGCCAGAGAAAGGGAAATCTGGACTACTTTACTTTTGCTACGCCACCTCTGCGAGCTGGAGCCAGATAAGCGCTGGGAAATGATGGATGGATGAAGTACATACACAGATTTTAGATTTTGGCTGAAAGCCACATCCTGGTGCAGAAGTACACAACAGAAAAGGCCATAAAAAACACAGACAAAGGATGAAGGAGAGATAGGAGATTGCGCATGACTGGCACAGGGAAGTCAGTGGAAAAGGTCACACGGAGTAGCACAGAGAGAGGGAGAATAATGTGCTCATCCTGGAAAGATAAATTGGAAGAATGTGTTATCATCTGAGCACTGACGCAAGATTCCATGAGGGCATTTGTGTGATGATTGATGACCCCATGACAGTACGTCAGAGCGATTGAAACAGTAAAAATAAATCAAACAAGCGGCGAACGAACAGGACACACACAGCCTCACCAGTTGGCAGTTGGTCATACTGGAGACCAGTTGGGCTCCTTGGCAGCAAAGGATGAATCCAGCCAAGTTGAGGAGCACACACACAACTGACAGCAGGACGAACACATTGACCTGGAGATGGGAGAGTCATAGATGAATGGATGAATCGAGGATGGGAGGGAGGAGGGGAACGTGGAACACTGTGTTTGAAAAATGAATTTGTTCAAAGCTGTACGTGTTAATACAACTTTTAACAAGATCAAAAGGTATGATGATATGATCCATGTGAAAGACAATAACAAGACACACAGAGGCCTACATAGATTAAAACCAACAGAATGAATGAAATATCAGGTTTGACAGATGTGTGAAAACTGTGTGCAACGTAAAGACAGTTACATATGAAAATATGAATCCCAACCTATAAACGAATGGAACATCGTGACAGAGCAGAGATGTAATCATTGGAAATGTAACAGAAAAACTGTAAGCAGATCTAAAGGCCCATTCGAACCTCACATTAATGTGTGTATGTGTCTGTCTTGTCTGGCCTGTCTTGTCCTTGTATTTATATTGTGTGTATAAATGGAACAAAAGCACAAAAAATTGTTGTCATTGACAACCCCAGTCAAATTCCTTGCATGTGTGAGCATGTTTGGCCAATAAAGCTGTTTCGGATTCTGATGATGCAATCCGTAATCCTTCCCAAATGCACGGTGAGCAGAAATTTATCCCACTTACCAGACCATACACAATAATGATAAAAATGATAATGATAAGATTGAATTCATCGATAAAGTTATTTTGAATGAGGAGTGACGACTTGCAGTAAACATCTGTCTGCCCCAGGAGCACAGACAGCGACAGGCCGCACCAACATGATGTAAAAGCTTTACTTCGCTCCTAACCACTGACATATACAGTATATTATCTATCCAGCCTAGTGTACAACCAGGGACTTCGAGTACTACCAGTTGTACCTGTACCACAATGTGAGAACCCCTGACACAGAGAACAGTGCAACAGGAACTTTATGTTCTTGTGCTGTATGTTTAGGACGGAAATATCCCAGGACTTCAGCGCTCGTATTTATAAAATCACTGAAAGGAATCTAAAGTAAAAATAGTCCAACCTCAATGGAGGACAGAAAGTTATTTACGAAGCTTTCTACATGCAACTCCAACTACTGTGAATGATGACATCAATTTACAACACTCATAACATTTGAAGGAACAAGCGGTGACTAAGAGGTGAAATCTAACATGTATCAACACAAGGGGCTAAACAAAGCTCTGGAAAAGTAACAGATCCGAAATACATGACAGGCAGGGGTCCACACAGCTCTTTTTAATGACTGCTTCCAAACTGTGGCTCCTAAATGTGTTCTGCTTTAGTCATTAAAGACATTTCATGAGCATGAGCACTAGTAAACAGGTGAAGATAATGATTTTCTGCTCCTTCAAAAAAAGGGGTGGGGGGGGTGTTTTTAGCCTGCAGGGGCTGGTAACAGCAGCAACTCGGTGCCCTGCTCCAACATGCTGTTGCAGTAACCTCCGAACATATGACCTCATCATCCTCTTACAGTCTATCTTGGTTGGAGGGTTTTAGGTATCTCATGGTGAAACCATAGATGGCACAGCTTTAATTTGTCTGCTAGCGGTGACCTCTCCGTGCACTCCAATCTCCCATTACACAGCCAGCAGAAAACTCCACCAAAAACTTTGTCAAGACGAGATGTCGGTCACACGTTTCCAGGTGTAAACACACACCGTACCTTTCGCTCTCAGTCGCTCAATCTCTCTCTCTCTCTCGTGAAGATGTCAAAACTTCCAGTGAGTCTCCACTGTAAACACAACGTTGCTGTGATTTATGAAAGCTGGCTGAAGGTTTCACTTACCAGCAGCAGCATGGGCTTCCTCCATGTCGTTAGGCCAACAATACCTGAGAGAATAACCTGAGAAAACACGGAGAAAAACTGGCTTCACTTATGTTGTTTTGTGTACACATGTAATATAAGCGTACAAAACACTTCTATTAGCTATGGATTACAACAAAAGCAGAGCAATGCTGAACATTAGTAAAAATGTTTTGGGACGTGTCCTGAAAAGTAATAATAAAAATAAATTAATAATAATAATAACTACTCCTATGATGATTATGGCTAGTATTATTTTACACATCGTGACAGAATCCGAGCACAGCTGTGCTTGCAATCTTTTTTTTTTATGTCGTTATCTTGAGATGACAATTTCATTATTCTGTTGTCTCAAGATAACAAAAATTGTTTTTTTGTGATAAGATGAAAATGTGTCATAAGAAAACAAAATTTGTTTTCCTGAGATAGGAGATAATTGTGGAGAGCTTGAAAATTGTGTCCGGTTCATTTGATCACACTTGATTTCACTCTTCAAAGATAACGGTCATGACTGTTGGGGAGGACTCATAGCTGAATAATAAGTCGAGTTATCAAGACACCGTCTATGCATGCTGGCCTGGCGCTCTGGATGACTGACGAACATTATGAGTAAGAGGAAACATTTGTTTTCTCGTGATAACAAGATACATTAACCCGTTATCAGGTGAAAACAAGCTTTGTTATCCTGAGATAAAAGAATAATTAACTTGTGCCTTTGAGGTAACAGCATTAAAAAAGTAATTGCAAGCACAGCCGTTCTCAGCTTCCTTATACAACAACAATCAAAGACAAGACATTGTCTCAAATAAAAATGTACATATATTGCTCTTCCTCTGCTGCAATCTCGTGGTGCAACATGGATTCCTTTCACCAGTTCAACCATCTTGCCTTGAACTACGGGTGCTTGAAAGGGACATTTGCTGTAAAAAATGTCACAAGCAAATAAATTAACTTCAATCTTTTAATGAATATAATGTATCAAAATGCAGCCCCACAAAAGCCTCACACTGTCCTGGAAGTAGTTGTTGTTGTTGTTGTTTGGCCAAAACATCAAACGAACAAAGTACATTTTTAGTACACGTGTATTACTCCGTCCAGGACTGAGACTGGGGCAACACTAACGCTGTGTGATGTGAGCTGGAAAACCGTTCTTACTGCTTGAAAATGATTTTTGATCACGGCAATCACAACAACACTGTCACTAAACTGCACTGTTACTTCAGTTGAAACCACTTTAAAAGTAATTTTTAAATATTCATTGCATTTATCGATGTTTCTCAGCTGATATTGCAGAACAAAAAGACACGCCATGTTTGAACAATAACAGGATTTATTTTGACAAGCGCCTCTTCCTGCTCATTCTGCCCTCTTTCTCCTTCTCTCCATTTACATTCTAATCTATGTTTTCAAACTAACATAATCAGAATAACTACTAACAGATATCACTTTGTAAACATAACTAAATGCGAAGCTAAAATATTGGTTTGTATGCTGCTTTGGTCCTACATTAATGTGATCACAGTGCACAGTATCCGTAACATTGAGCATTCGACCGCTTTTCCTTTTGTCCAGATTTTGGGAAGCATAAATGCAGATGACACTTAACCCTTAAAATGAAGGATTGACACATTGGACTGCCACTGTCTCAGAAAGGTGAACACCAGATGATCCTGGAAGCCTCAGAGGCTGATTTCAATCATCTGACTGTGCCATCCTAAAAATGGAACAGCTCAACTCTGACCCTTTCCCCACAGATCTTTTGACTGAAGACAGCGACTGAGTCCTCACTGGGCAGATGTTGACTTTAACTTGAAGACAATGGGCCTCATTCATCAAATGGGCGTACAAATGTATTCAATCTTATCCAAGTAGGAACAAATCCACAATTTTGCTGGGACTCATCAAAAATGTTTGTACTGCAAAAAGTTTTACGCATTAAATTTATGAGTGGTCAGGAGCCCTGGGAGCAGTTTGTCAGGAAAGAGACATTTTTTGTTTTGCTTTTCCTTGAGGTCATACTAAATATAATACACAGTGATGTTTAACAAACATCACTGGCTGGTTTCCTAAAACGATACCAGAGATGTTAAAAAATATCTTATTGTATTCCTCCAGTTCTAT
Source organism: Brotula barbata (assembly GCA_900303265.1). Taxonomy (NCBI): domain Eukaryota; kingdom Metazoa; phylum Chordata; class Actinopteri; order Ophidiiformes; family Ophidiidae; genus Brotula; species Brotula barbata. The sequence continues at coordinate 7,916 of OMNV01026238.1, read as the reverse complement.
GATTGTTGTTTGAAAATGTCCAGGACTTCAAATACTTTTGTGTATTTCCTAATTGTCCAAACTATTTCCAGGCCTACAAAGCACACTCTCTAAATGTATGACTTTTCTTGAACTTTCAGGGCATAGAGACCCTGCTAATGTGTGTCTGCGTGTCTACTGCATTCATATCATTTGGACAATAAAGTGAGACAGAATGTACTTTTTTACGGTGAAAATGTTCTTACAGTTTCCAGAAAGTGCTTAATCTCAACATCCCTGTTCTGCTCTGCCTATCATTTTGGGACAAAACCAAAATTGGTTTGGTTGGTGTAAAAGCCTGACCTGCTGCAGCAGAGAGTGGGGAAAAGTGATAGGCTCTATCCTTTAATAGCTTTGAATTGACGGAGAAATATAATCAGAGCAGTGAGGGGTTGTATCCAGGAGGTAATGTAATCTCCTCAAAAGGCTGAAGGAAAAGCAAAAATGAAATGTTGTGCTGCTCAGACAGAAAGAGAAACTTCACAACAAGCATTTACGGAACAAGAATTGCTTATTTGCCATTGATGTATACGGCATTATCTGAGGCCTTGTTATAACTACAGGGGATTAAATTCTGGAATAATACCGTTACTGTGGATCTTCTTTTTTTTTTTAAAGATGATAACATCTTGAAGTCATAGATCAATTTCATCTTTGTGCATCCAGAACTTAAGATAGGTCACAGACGTCTTTACATGAGCTTAGTACAAAGGCTGGAAGCAGAAGGATTCCACTATCGCAGCTCCATCAACAGATACTGCTAATAACTGTGTGTATGCAAAGCCTGACAAGACAACACAAAGCAGAGGGAACAGAGATAAGGTTTCAGAGTCACCCACAGTTGTTTTCCTTGTCTTATCCTTGTTGTTCCTGACAGAGCAGCATGTAACTGGGTGTCACTAGCAGCTTCTGTTTGAACAAATGGCATCTACAGATAGTCTATCATGTCCAGAGGACATCCCCAGAGTACATAAAACAAAACAAATCAAAGCGCGAGGACGAACTCAATGTACAATTCAATTCTTCCAACAAGTTTGGTCAAAAATCACATCCGAATTCACTGAATAATCCTGCTAATAATCATAGAAACAAACTAGCAGAAGAGCAAAAACACGGCCTGCTGGTCGGATCTAACTTCAACATTTATTAGAGCTCATACATCCACTGAACCAAACAAAATCTGTCTTGTTCTGATGAAATATTTTCTTATTTGATCAAACACTACTTCTGCATGACCGATGCCGACCACTTTGGAAAAGTGGACTCAAACAATTAGGGTCATCTAAAACTTTGTTCCCTTAGACCTTCTGGATGTGAGGGAACAGTGCATAATCATCATCATTATAAACGTAATAATCACAATAATATTAGAACTGTAATAGGAAACATGTATCAGGATCTGTGCCAAATTCCATTTACTGATCTTAACTAACCGCCTACTGTGTGATGAATGTGTTTTTTATAAAACGAAAACAATACAAATATCTATTTTTTTCAGATTGCTATTTTTACTTTTTAAGAGAATGGCAAAAATATAGGAAATCTGCCACTGATTAACATGACTGTATCCAGTGATTCACATGCCAAGAACATTCAACACTCACACCACCATATTTACACTCAGGACAGGAATTGATAATATTATTATTAACACTATTAACTGTTTTCACTCTCTCGCTTGCTCCGTCTAAACAGTTTATGTTTTCTATCTTTTTTTGATTTCCCTCCCTTTCTTTTTCTTTTCTCTAGTTTCTCTCTCTTCTTTCCCTTTCACTATTACACAACCTACTCCCTTTGGCACTACACATACATACAACATACTTGTGCGTACTTTATAAAGTATACAACTAAGACCCTTTTTTTGCACCACTACTGCCATTTGTGTTGTATATTTGCTGAATGCTTGTATGATTTGTTTCGTGTCCTTTCAGGTCCACTGAGCCATGCCCCACCCTTCCACAAACGTGAAACTTTTTAAGTGATCCTGCTAACAGAGACAGACAAACAAATTGATCATTTATATATGATCTAAAATATAATATTTAGCGTATTACACTGAACCTCCTTGGCAGAGTCAAGAGGGCAAAGGGGACAGGAGAAAAGGAAGAGTCGAGGATTAGTTAAAATCCGTGTTAAAGGACTCACAGCTCAAGTAACGAAGTGTTTTTAAACTGCCAAGCGACTGTACTTCGTCCGTGTAGCGCACGTTCCTTTACTTTTATTACTAACACTTTCCTTTGGACCATATTCAGTGAAAAAAAAACGGAATTTTTGTAAGTAAATCCAAACATTTCGCCCCACTTCACGGCTGATAAACACAGCTGTTGAGTGTTTTTCGAACTGTTGACAATAACCGTCTTGGGCCGTTACACAACGTTACATTTTGCGGACGTTTAGAAAATCGAGCGGCTAACTTACCGAGGATCCCGCCCAGAAGGGACACGAGTTTCGGATAGGAGGCGAGCTGCTGAGGGACAGAGCTCCGAAGGACAGCGCCACCATGGAACCCCCGAGCAGGAGCTGCAGTAAGCCCAGCGAGAGCAGCGGCCGGCCGGGCAGCAGCAGCCGGGAGCCGCCACTGCCTATCCGCGTCGAGGACAAGCCCCGAGGTCGACTTCGGTGGGACGGCTCAGCGAGCTGCGAGGCCCCGCTGACCGGACAGCAAGACCCCGGTAGGACCACCGGCAGCGACATGGGGACAAAGGGGCGACAAGCAGCCGTGTTACGGCCTGGGTTTGGTGTGGCTGGTCGGTATGCCTGCCATGATGGTGTCCAGTTTGGAGGAACTGCTGCTGGCTCGGAGTGACTTTCACATATTTTGGCAGCAGGAAGGAGGAGGGAGGAGCACAGCGGCCATGTGCGCCATGTAAACAGGAGACATTTGACTCTGTCAGAATGTTAGCATGGAGCTATGCTAACATTCTTACACTTCACTGTACGCAGGTCCATCGTCACGCCTTAGAGTTACTAGTTTAAAGCTTCATTAGTACTTGAATTAATTGGTATCAAAGAGTCGTCAATTAAATAACAAGAATCTCCTAGTTGACATTTGATAATTGCTTTGCTATATAATGAAGAATCCTTTTCCTTTTGCGTGTTTATACGCCCGCTACTAACGTCCAACAGTAGTTGGCGGTAATAATAATGGGCAAGAGAACGACCATTCCCAGAATTCCGTGCCACATCCAGCCGTCGCAGTGAGATGATGTCACTCATTGACGTTCACAAATAAAATAAGAGGAACTTACACAAACTAAGAGAAGTAGTAAAACTGTTCAAATTTATCGTGAACTTTTCAATGATAAATGATGATACATGTTTCTATTTTACTGCACCAGCCTCTTTTAATATGTTGCATTTATTTGGTTGGTTGTTCTTATGTTCTTTACGTTTTTGATTGGTTTTTATTGAGAGAGCACATGTCTATATTGTTTGTGGATATTTCTGTGTTTTGTTAATAAAGTTTTTTAAAAAAGGTATGATAATAAATAAAAATAATAGTCTTTATTTTTTCTCTCACGGGCTCAATTGGACATGTCTGTCTGTCTTCTATCCATCTATCTACAAATACTCTTTATAAATAGTCTGTGTACAAGAATGGTACTTTATTGCTTCCCGAGGGTAAATGTATTTCCTGTATTTAACCCATCATAACTATGAGGAGAATGTGCAGCTCTCTCATGCGAACACACCAACTCCAGATCTTTCTGGTGGGAACACACATGTTTCTGTTTTTGGCGGAAGGAAACGGGTGACGGGGAGAACACGGGCACCGATCGGTGTAGTGACTGACCTCAGGACAGGAAGCCGTGACCTCCCGCTGTGAAGCAACAGTCCTAACCATGATCCACCGTACTGGGGTGGAGGAAATACTCACACACAAAAGACTGCCGCCCAACGTGGGGCTCGAACCCACGACCCTGAGATTAAGAGTCTCATGCTCTACCGACTGAGCTAGCCGGGCTTCTGGGAGAACCAGTGACGTCACACGGAATAGCGTATCTGTCTATTTATCAGTCTACATCCATCCATCATCACCACTTGGACGAAATTGTGATGTGAAGGCAGCAAACAAACCCCAACAAAACCCAAATAACTAACAGAATAAAATGAAATAGTAAAAGTAGAAATAAAATTATATAGCAGGGTAAAGATGAAAAAAAGGTTATGTACCAATACAAATTATGGTGCAAAGTAAGGCAAAATGTTCTTCATATATATAATAAATGGGTAGAATGACTGTACAAAATGCAAATGATCTTTGTAGGAGCCACGAATAGATTCATTGGGATGAATTGAATGGTGTATTTTTCTGATGGTTTATATTTGGGTGATTCTTTTGGTTCTATTCTTTCCATATTATTTGTTATTATTATGTTATCATGGTGATAATTAGGTCACACGGAAATGGGAGGTGACGGCAAGGTAAGATATTCACCTGTTCCCCTGCTCTGCTTGTGGTAACAAGGAGAGAGGAGTGGGTAGACGGGTGGCCGTATTTTTTGTTGACCGCTGTTTTACCACCTTGATCGCCGTGATTATTTTTCCCTTTTCCTTTTCGTGCACATTACAATAAGTTGTTTTGTTTCTTTAATAAACATCGTTAAACCTAAGGTTTGATCTCAGCGAATCTTATGTCATTGATTGGTGGACTCCGGTGCTGTCTGATATAAAGGAATGTCCCCTCTGTCCCCGTGATGCTGCTGCTACGCTGCTGCTATGCGAATGTGATGTTTGCTGGAAGAATTCGTTTTCTGCTCGTGGATGTGTTTGAAATGCACAAATGTATTGAAAAGAAAACAAAAGGGGAAATAAAGAAAAGGAAAAATGAGTCAAATAGGTGCTGGTGTTGGAACCTCTGAAATGGAACGTGGGAAAAGGAAAACTACACTCACTGCAAAGGCTTTGGAGAGTAAAATTGAAAAGCTTCAAAAGGAACGGAAAATCACAGTAAATAGAATTAAAGGGCTCATACCACAAATTAAATCATTAATGGTTAAAAAGGAAAGTGTATCAAGAGTGTACCTCCCTCTGGAGGATTTAATTGAACTTTGTGAAAATGCCACCATATCACACAATACAGTGATTCCTTTACTCCCAGAGGTTGAACAGAGGAAACTAAATGAACGGTTCTCCAGCATCAAGACATTCAGTGAAACATTTAAAGGGAATGTTGAAAAATGGTTGAATGAACCAGAGGAATCGCTCCACAATGACAGTTGTGCCCAAACCGATCCCCCCTGAACTGAACGAGCAGGTGTCTTCTCCTCCAATAGTTGATCAATGTCCATCCATAATCAAATCACAGGACATGCAGGACGATATGAACCCAAGTGACAGTGTGTCAAATGTAGGAAGCAGAGCATCAAGATCACAAAACTCTGCCACAGGAAGAAGGTCTGCTGCTTCCAGTATTTCCTCTGCGCATCTCAGAACAGAGGCCGACTTGGCAGCATTAAGAATACAACAAAAATTGTTGAAGGACAAACATGAAGTTGAGGAAGAGGAGGAACGGTTACGCAAAAGGAAGGAGCAACTCAAACTGGATGAGGAAATAGCAGCTCACATGGCTGGACTGAACGTGTTCAAATCTCAAAGCATCACAAGTGGAAACAACTGAAGGACATCAAAGCACTCAGAGGGAATGAACTCCTGTTTGGAAAAGGGACGAGGAAACGCAGCTATTCTCTGTGCTGATGCCACAAGGGTTACAGAAGGAAGTCAAGCATGATCATCTGGATACAGGAGCAAGGCACAAGGAGAAAAATGAAGCTCAGTTCATCCACTCGGAGCTTATGACACTCACCTGCTACGAGTCGGAGCAGCATGCAGCGGCTCACAATGATCAAGAAGATGCACAAAGGCAATTCAGAAATGCCTCCAATGCAAATAGTGGTTCCAAAAATGAAGATCAAAACATCATGTTTGGCATCATGAGAAAACAATGAAATAACTACACTGTTGATACAGCAGCAATGTCTCTCATCTTTGTCAAAGAGAGAAATACCAATCTTTGATGGTGATCCATTACAATATCATGCATTCGTGAAAGCTTTCGAAAATGGTGTGGAAAGGAACACAGCGAGCCACAGTGACAGAGTCTTTTTCTTGGAGCAGCACACTAAGGGTCATCCCAAGGAACTGGTCAGAAGCTGCCAGCACATGGACCCTGATAGAGGATACAATGAGGCTACGGCCTCATTAAAGGAGCAGTTTGGAAATGAGCACATGGTGGCATGTGCATATATGGAAAAGGCTCTTTCATGGCCTCCCATCAAAACCGAAGATGTAAAAGCTCTTCAAGATTACAGCCTTTTTCCTTAGAGGCTGCTGTAACGCCATGGAGGAGGTGCAATACCTGCAGGAGCTACATATGCCAGCTAATATGCTCACCATTATAAGGAAGCTACCTTATAAATTCAGGGACAAGTGGAGAACCGTAGCCTGTGAACTGCTGAAGGAAGTAGCTTTGCCACCACTGTAGCCCCTGCGGAAAACAAAATTCGGCCTGGAATCAAAGGAAAGGAACATGTTCAAACATCCAGGAAGACATGTCTTTGCTCTGGAGGAGGACACGTATTGGATTTATGTCCACAGTTGCGGAAAAGAGCTCAAAAAGAGAAGATAAGCTTCGTAAGAGAAAATGGTGTCTGTTTCGGCTGTTTGTGTGTTGGACACATCAGCAAAGAGTGAAAGAAACGGATTTCCTGTGCAAAATGTGAACTCAAACATCCAACCATACTTCACATTCCTTCAAAAGAGAAAGGAATTCTGACGGAGGCTGAGAGGAAATCAGGGGAGTCAGTGGACAGCCCTTTGGTGTCAAGTTGTCTTACAGGGCCTGGAGATCACGACTGCAAACTTCCTATTGTTCCAGTACAAGTTAAGTCCAAGAAAGGCAGCAAGATTATCACCACCTATGCTTTTTTGGACCCAGGAAGTACAGCAGTATTCTGTACAGAGGGTTTAACGCACCAGCTTGATCTCACGGGGAAGAGAGTACACATTCTCTTAAGGACCGTGGGCCAAGAGAAGGTTGTGAGCAGTTACATCGTGCCAGAGCTGGAGGTAGCTGCATTGAAGGAGGAGAACTTCTGTGAACTGCCTGAGGCTTATACACAGGTGTGCATGCCTGTCCACAAGGGGAACATTCCAAGACAGAGTGATCTTCAGAGATGGACCTTATTTAAAACACGTCCATTTACAGGAGATCCATGCAGGGATCGAGCTGTTGATAGGGACAAATGCTTCGAAGGCCTTGGAACCATTGCAGGTCATCCGCAGTGTCAATAATGGACCCTATGCAATCAGGACCATACTAGGTTGGACCGTGAATGGGCCGCTGAAAGGTGACAGTGGGGATGCTATGGATGAGGAACTGCCAGAGTTATCAGTGAACAGAGTGTCAGTTATGAATTTGGATGACCTTTGGCAGCAACAGTTTAAGACAGATTTCCCTGAATGCAGCACGGATGAACAACCTGGCATGTCAAGAGAAGATCAAAGGTTTCTGGAACTGGTTACAAACTCCGCTAAGTTAGTGAATGGTCACTACCAGATCAACTTACCATTGAGGAAAAGGGACGTTAGCATGCCAAATAACAAAATTATTGAGCAGCGTGCCTTACACCTGAAGAAGAGGCTTCAGAAGGATTCCTCTTTTCATGCTGATTACACGGCCTTCCTGAATGACCTTTTTGCCAAAGGTTATGCTGAAAGGGTGCCTGAAGAGGATTTGGAATGTAGCGATGGCAAGGTCTGGTATCTCCCACACCATGGCGTCTACCATCCTACAAAACATAAAATCAGAGTTGTTTTCGACTGTGGAGCAAGTTTCCAGGGAACATCACTTAATGCTCAGCTCCTACAGGGACCAGATCTGACAAGTTCACTAATTG